>CAHIKZ030001713.1:1090000-1140000 GCA_903632075.3 Acanthosepion pharaonis
GCCTATAACTCACGGATTTTTTAGCGATTTTCTCCAAATTTGACACGATCATTACTTATGACACGAGAATTGTTTTGATTAAATTCTCTTAAATTCATTCGCTTCAATCGCAAAAATTCCATGAAAAACTGCGTAAAATTCAGTTGTTTTTTTTTTTTCATTACCTTCCGTAGTTTCCAAACGATTCGCTCCAAATTTTGCACGAAATTTACTGATATTTCAAGGAATGTTTCGAACAAATCTTTTATGAAGTTAATTCGTTATAAATGTGTGATTTATTTGATTCAACTGATTAAACACCTGCTAATTGATTAAAATGATTAAACTTTACTTCGCTCCAAATTTGGCAACAATATTACCCCTGCTGATAAGATTGCTTTAAACTGACTTTTTGTCAAGTTTATTCGATTTAACTTTACTATTTATTTGAATAAACTGATTAAACTTTCTTCCATCTATAGTGTGATAACAGCGGGTGAACTGCGAGCAAGACCTTTGACATGTGGACGTGAACACAATTAATGTGCCCCACTTCCAGCGTCTTATTGAGTGTAAACTAGTGTTTTAACAATGCCCCTGGTGTTTAATCCCCCCCACATTTTATTTCAGCCCATAGTCATAATGCCACCCGTTCTCACCACCATAATCTTTAATACATTTTTGTGCATTGTCTGATGATAAGGGGTGACTGTAAACACAACCTTTGAGGTGTACGTGTGAACATCAATAGTAATGCCTTCATTTTAGCCCCTTAATTCGTGTGAACGTCTGCTTTAACCACACCCTTATTTTTTACTCACGTACACCGACTATGCCCATGGCATGGCAATAAGGGGTGAGCTGCGAACATGACCTTTGAGCTGTTTGCATGAACACTACTTATTATTCAATCAATTATTTGAGAGAATTTCATTGGTCAGACCATTCTATACCCTCAAGTACCTTCATACTACACTTCTAAAGACAAAACATGGACACCCAAAAAGGTAGGAGAAACTATTGATTGACATCCAGGCACTATATTTGACAATTGCATTAGCAGAGTATATAGAGTAGACAGGAGTGCATCTACCTTCGCTTTTTATTACATGAGGTAAGAGGTCTAAAATGTTTCGACGACTTAAAAAAGGGGGGTTAATGGGCACGTTTGCAGCACGTACCGCGAGGTCTGCTTCAAACATGGGCTGCTGGAAGATGGTGCTTAGTGGGATGCAATGCTGAAATGCGAACAGCAAGAAATCCCTGGTAACTCTTTGTTTAATTGCACACGTGTGAGTTCAGTGATACTGTGTCTTCATGAGAGAAATATAAAAAGGATGTTTCTGAAGACTTCAAACACCATGGGAAACTAATGCTTCGTGGATTCAGTGACGATTTTATAAACAAAATTGACATCGAAGATAGAATTGTTTCTATGTGCCGACATTTATTGCCAACTTACGATCTACCCCAAATTCGCCGAACGTGTTCAAATACTCTTCCAACAAGCATAATTCAAGAAACTTCCTACGACGTCGACACTCTTGAAAGATATGTCAGCGAGAACGGTCCAAAAATGCTTAAGGACCAGCAGTTAGATTACAATGCCATTTTTGACTCCATTCACCTTCACAAAGGTGTTTTTGTGCTTTGATTCACCTAGAATGACACGAATCTCACTTTGTAAAAATGCAGCAAAAGAAGGATATCGCCTTGGATTAACTGCAACCCCCCCCACTGCCCTGTGGTGGTACAGCGCATTCTGCCTTTAAGCGGCCAATTAATTTGACTTAATCTGACTTCGTCTGATTCAATGAACTGCAACATCAGCAAGGGTTCGGACGAAGCTGCCGTCCTGAAATGTGTGAGTTCATCGTGTGGGATAAGTGTACGATGGTCCACAAAAGAGATCTCGATGCCCTGGATACTTGTTTCCGAGAGATAAAGGATTGTCAATATCCAATGGGAAGAGTACCTGTTCTTCTCTCAGCTGATTCCAAACAAACTCTCGGCGTTGTTTCCAAATTTACAAGGGCGGACGCTATCAAAGCATGTATTAAATAATCACCTCTGTGGTAACCAGTCAGAATTTTGCCTCTTAAAAGCAACATGGGAGCTGAACTGCTTGTGGACCAAATGTCAGCGCAATTTTCAAAGGATCTTCTAGCAGTCGGTGATGGTAACGTGCTATCGGATGAAGAACATTTTAACAAATATGCACAGTTATAAATTCATTTCATGACCTCAAAGCTGCTGTCTTTCCAGATCTGGCTAACAATTTCGGAAAATCCAGTTGTTTGTGCGTAAGGGCAATATTGTCACCTAAACAACAATCTAGTGTTGCCAAAATCAATGTAAAACTGATGAAATGCCTACCAGAAAGTCTTCAGACCTACAAGTCAACTGACACCATTGCCTATTCACAAGAGGTGGTTCACTATTCAGTAGAGTTTCTAAACCCTTTGAACCCCTGTGGACTTCCGCCTCATATATTGCACTTCAAAATTAGAGCACAGTAACATTGCTGAGGAACCTGAAACAGCCAAGTCTCAGCGATGGATCCCAGCTTGTGGTTAAGAAACTGCTGTCATATATTATTGAAATCACTATTCCCAAAGAATGCTGTATAGGAGAGGATGTACTCATAACCAGGATAGCTTTCATTCCATCAGTTGCAGAAATCCCTTTGCTCTGCATAGACATCAATTTCCACTAATATTTTGCTTCGCGATGTCAATCAATAAGTCTCAAGTAAAAACGACATCAGGTCCGTATTTAGGTGAGCAATGATTCTCTCATGGACAGCTATATGTTGGTTCTTCTATAGTGGGAAGCAAAACAAATTTATTCGCTTTTACTTTATACGGAAGGAAAAAATGTTTTCTCCAGGGAGGTGCTCTAGGCTCTTCACATGTCCGATCGTAGTCATAAATTCTGTAACATTTCAGTTTTTCAGGTTTGCCTCTGTTTCCACAGGTGAGTAATGCACTTCACATATTTTTTTTGTTTGTTTAGCTCATACTGACTGTGTCTATTTTTCCTTTGTCGGCATTAGATTCCGCGTTCATTTCACTAGAAGCCGTTGCCATGTCTCCGGTATACTAACGTTTCTTTCTGTGCGTAAATAAATAATAGCCTTTTTTAGGTCTACCGCATATAAACTGTAACACTGTGAAGAAACTTATTCTAGCCAATTTTTGGGCTACCACTATTTGATTGGAAACAATCCCAGGGAACCTATTTAGCTCTTTTTAGGGCTATCACAATTTCAGTTAAACTCTCAGAGAACGCTGTCAAGCCCTTTTTAGAGCTACCACTATTTAAGTTTTATACTCTCAGTGAACAGCCCCTTTCATTGTTTCTCCTTGAACAGTCACTTTTTACAAGCATTGCTATGATTAAGACCCCAATCAACGCCGGATGTCTCTGCTAGTAATTTATAAAATCATCAATGACATTCAGAAAAAAATGTTTGCTTATTTTACTGGTTGGTCTGAACTACAACGTGTTTATTAAAATAGCAATGTCATTCAGAAAATATTATTTGCTTCTTTTTGCTGACTTGTTTGAATATGGTCAGACATCTTGCTTTACCTGTTCTTTGATAACTTCAAATATTTAATGACCGAATCAATGGCATTCATTAAAATTGCAATCCGTAGTTTTATATAGGATACGACAAAGTATGAATGAAAAAAGAAATTAAGAAGTGGATAATTTGATACGACATTGTGAATGTTTGGATGGTCTTGAATATAACCATATTGGATCCTGCAACTTAAACAATGTTCCATACTAGTGACGCAGCTTTCTAAATTACTAGACAACACATAAAAATATACAATTATTTTCCAGTTACAAATCTCTTAATTATTGTCCTTCAAGTCCTTTTCAAATCAAGTCTAGAATCTTACCACGTTGCACTGTAAAATTCATTTATTTATCAGTAGCAGAATGATTCATTGCGTTTACTGTACAGTGTAACCCGGATATAAGAGAGTTGTCGGGAGCGGAGTAGAAAGCTCTTATATCCGGGTTTCTCTTATATCCTGGTTTGGTCTATTATGTATACATTAACACAAGCTCTAATTTGGGACCAGAGAAAATCTTTCTTATATCCGGGTTTCTCTTATATCCGGGTCTCTTATATCCGGGTTACACTGTATTTGACGGCATATCAGACTCGCGGGTGTATAAACGCACCCCAATTTCAGGAGGGTAAATCATGAAAAAATTAGTAATTAGTAAAATTATTAGAAAAATGTTACAGCCTAGGCTATATTTATGAAATATTATTTTAGTTAGACAAGCCATGATTACAATTAAACGAAAAATAGAAAAAAGAAAAAAATTCTGATTGTATTTATACCACTGCAACCGGAAGTTACCGCAAGAAAAAAATAATGAAACAAATATATTTTACAAATATATAATTTGAATTTATTGCATATAATTTTAGTGAAACAAAGTACTAATATTAAACGTGATGAAATTAATACAATGAATATAACATTTTAATCTGCATTGTAACCTCTTAATTTTCATTATACATTTTAAATAATGTCAATAGGTATATAAAAAAAGTTACTCTAAAGTCTAAGCTAATAGGAGTTTCGAGTTAGCTAATTTCAGCCGATTATAGCAAGAAGGACAGAAAGAAAAAGCAAGCAACTTTCATAATGACCTACATGATTGCTGATGGTTGAATAGACAATAGAACGCATAGAGTAACGGCAAATATCGATAGGATCTACAATATACGGGATGTTGTGGAGAGCTATGTTCTCCCACAACCGTAAAGATAGAGTTCATCGAAGAAGGAGAAAAATGATTTTAATCGAGATTTTGTACTTGCATATTCTCAAAATTTTACTCAATTTACGACAGTAAATTATCCGTCAATTTTCACCAGTAATTAAACAGCCTTTATACAACAGTAAAGCACAAATTACGATAGCAGATTTACCTGTAGTAACTGTAAAAGAATAATTTACTCTTTATCACTCCTTTCAAATTCGGAGTAGTCAGGAAAAAAAAAGGAAAGGAATTCCTGATGTGACATTTTCTTTGTATCCATGAAAACATTGCCTTCACAGACATTAACCGGTAAGCCTATAAAAAGGAGTAAATAAATTCGTGAGCTCATGTGAAATCGTTTTTGAGCCAGTGAAAACCTTGTCTTCACAGAAGTTGGTGAGCTAAGAAAAAGAAAGAAAGGAAGTATCGAGCCGATGCAAAATTCTTTTTGATATAAAATGAAGCGAAATTCATGGAAAACGTTTCGTTCATTCCTGTTCACCATGATCAGCGTTAAAGTTTTCGGTAGTGTCAATTTATTTGCCAATTGTATTATTTGGCTTTAAACAAGCACGCGGTACTTCAAAGAATTTTTGACAACAACCCAAGATTTCAAACTATCTCTCTTCGTCTACTTTCGAAAATATGCTCCCTTACATCCTTTCGGTGAGCAACGAAATCATTTCACTTTGTTTTAAAATATTTGAATATTATTTTACGTCAGATCATTTAATCTCCTGTTTGAACATTTCCTCTTCAGGACAATTACTTAAAACTACTGACTTTAAAAAACTTCTGATTTACTTTCCTAAAACGAGGACACAACTTCAAACGTGTAAATCCGTAAAATCCTTATCTGGTTTTGTAAAAATTACCGGCGTGTTTCTTCGTCATAACGATCCTTCATTAAACTTCTTGGCCTTGGGTAAATCCACTATTCATTTATTCCCTAGCCCCACATCACTATATTATAGTGAAGAAAACGGCGATTTACCTCGTTAAACCAACCGACAACGAATCGCGTGTATTCTACGACGGAAAATGTGGCGAAAAAGAAAATGACTTACCAAACAAACGGGCCCCTATTCCGAATTACATGCTGAAGATGGAATATCTGAATTAAAAAAAAAAAACAAGTCCGTCTTAGTTGTCGCTATAAAAGTATTTTGTTATGCAAAATACTGAACATCCTTTCCCAGCTGTCGACGAATAGAAAAAAATGCTCCGGCGATAAAAGCAGTTGATGTTTTGCGAATCGGGAGCGGAATTTGGGCATTTTTGGCGAATGAGTTATTATTCTGACTGGTTGCGTGCATTGTGATTTGTGAGATAGTACCTGCGAATCTAGTTTTTGGCATTTCTTTCTGCACCCCCACCCCGATGTTCGAGTCTGAATTTAGGGATTTATTCTCTGTGACGTGGAAATAATCTGCGACAAACATTTCCTTTGCAATCCCAGATCGCTTACATATATAATATTAATACAGGGCACCTCGTCGTGGTGTAATGGTTAGCACGCTTGTCTCGCTAGATCAGTTACGACTGAAAAGTGAGTTCGGTCCTCAGTAGATGCCCCATGCTTTCGGCCTTGTGCCACACCTAAGCTATGTTTGGAAAATAACTATATAATATTAATACGTAATTTATTATCCAAAAATGCCTTCGTCAAAAAATTGTTTTTATATCAGTACACAGGCCACTTAATGTGAAAAAAATAATTGTAGCTGTTTAAAATGATAACTTAATCGAAATGAACTCCATGTTTTTGAAGCAACTGTTGAAAATTGAACTCATTCGCTTACAAACCAGTTCGTTAAGGTTGGCGTCACTCTTTTAAGGAACCCATCGTTAAATGATATGTGGACATGTCCGATGTTCCGAGAGAGATCTTTAGTATAGGAAGATTTAATGGCAATTCACATGTCGGAAGCAAAAAGATCTCAGATGACAAATGACGGCAATTTGCAATAGGCTCATGGAATATCGTCTGTTAGTTTCAAGAAATAAAATGAATTTAGTTTACGTTTCAGTTTCGTTAAAGGCACGAACAGGTATCCGTGCACAAGATTGACACACGGATGGGTAGCCGACTGAGTGAGCTTAGCGTGCGCTCACCTACCACTGTCTGAGAAACCATTTTACACCACTACTCCCAGGGGTTCGCCAGTGTCAAACGGCCTAATGAACTACACTGATTAATGGAATGCGTAATTTACTCCTGCTTATTCTGAAGCCGTTCCAAGTTGAAAATTATCACGTGCACGCCCTGCTTAATTGACCTTTGCTATTTCTCCCAGGGAAATGTGTCGTTGTCAAGTTGCAATGCACACGCATGATTCGTTTCATTCCCTTCGGCAAGCGGAACAAAGAGTGGATGAAATGTTATAGTCAATAGAATTCCGGTTTAATTCTGAGGAAGAAAATGTCTAGTTTTATGATACATTGGCTATTTCCAAACACACAATGTATAGAGCGAAATGTATTCTTTCTTTTATTTGTATTACGAACAATATTTCCGATGTTTAATGATATGTCAACTCCTTACGGATAATTAAATGTCGAGATAAATTACCTATTTTCAAGCTTTGTTATATTTTTACTATTAAAATCTATTACCGAAAATATTTCGGTTTTGATGGTACGTTTTTTACTTTAAAAATGTATTTGTATACTTACATCGTGATTTAACCCCAGTTTGGGAGTTCCGTATTTTTGCATATTTGGGACCCTAACAGGTGCTACCAATCTTGAGTCAAGTTGAACCTGGGAATAACGCCAATTAATTGCTGGTTTCACGCTCCTGAAAAACTCCCGATCAGAAGCTTTTCTATTAGATGTAGTTCATCGTTATACGTAGAACGTTTATTGCTTTAGGCTTACATTTTAGTAGATACACGTGTTTAAGTAAGGAGTTTGTTTTTTTAACATATACATTCAAGTGTCTTAAAATGTGTTTGAACCATCCTCTGGATGCCGTAGACCGATCGATCACAGAAGGTTTAACAGCCTAGCTTGATCAATTACGTCAATATTGCTAAAGAAATGGCCGATAAACTTCATTCAAAAGCAAGGCCTCTCATCAGAAGGTTTTAAGGAGTATGGGACCACCTCTTAATTGCTGGTGTTCCTAGGTCCACTCTGATCCAGAGTGGTAGCACCTTTTAGGGTACCAGCTTTGGGCAAATAGTTAACACCCAAACTTTGGTCAAAACGTGTAAAAATTGGTTTTAATACCAGCAATGACTTTTTTGTAAAAAAATATTACCAGCAAGGAATTTTTGAAGAAAACAATATTACTAGCTATATATTATTCCCAGCAATACATTTTTGAAAAAAATATTACCAGCAGTAAAAATCTTGTCGGCATTAAATAACCTATTCAGGTTGATAAAACAAAACAAACCAATCAAATGTGCCCGGAAAATTCTCCTTTGAGCTGTGCATTGTTATAAGTCTACTTGCGTTTTCGAATTCTATTCATGATTACAACCTCAGTATATGCATTCAAGAAGGCACCAAAATTTACCCACATTCAGTGCACTTATTCGTATTTTTATGGTAGGGTATAATTAGCTTATTTTTATGCAGGAGGCATTTGACATTCACTGACCAATCAGGGAATGTTAACATAAGTTGTAATGTATACATATATTTATTAAGATTAGATTTCTAAAATCCATTGACAGATATAGCATCTTCTAATACCGTAGAGAATTTCTTCTCAACTCTTAATTTTTGGTAATATAGTGAAGCATTTTCTTTTATACTTGCATGTGCTATCCATTTTTGGTTGGTTGGTTGATTTTGCTTAGTGACATATTAAACTCTGTAGGTTATTTAATGCCAAAAGCTAAATAATTTGAACGCACTTGTATACCTTCAGCTGCAAATGAAATATATTACTCGTCATTATTATATGAAAATGTATTGCTGGTTATTTTTACTAAAAAAACGTATTTTCATAATTCCATAGTGTTTTGTTTGGGTGTTTCATATTTGCCCCTATCTGGGAACATAACAGGTTCAGGGTCAGGGTGGACCTGGGGACAACAGCAATTAAAAGGTGGTTTCTTGCTCCTCAAAACCATCGATCATAGTTCTTGTTGTCGGATATAATTTATAGTCATACCCAGGATTTGCTTTTGGATCTTTTCAAGATGTTAATTCAGTGTTTTTTATTGTTTTCATGAAAGTTTTATAGATCTATAGTATGAAATAAAGTCCCATATTAGTTTGCTGTAAAAAAAATTGTTTGGGACACACTCAGTTATTCATAATCTTATGTATACACACCATTAAACAGATTGGGAGCCATTTTCTTTTGATGACCATGCGCAACTCTATCTACTGTCATCTCTTTTTTAACTGATATGAGAAGTTGTCTCTTACAATATCCAATGATTTAGATATTGTAATTCTAGATCCATATTTTTATTCTTCGAATATATTCAATCTAAATTGCCCCCTGAGTTTGAAATGTAGTCACTTTATGACTATAACAACTAATTTACGAAATGCGATTTTTAATATCAGATAAGTATAGCAAATTTTGAAATTTGAAAAGAGAGAGAGAGAGAGAGAGAGAGAGAGACAACACACACACACACACACACACACACACACACACACACACATATATATATATATATATATATATATATATATATATATATATATATATGAAAATTTCTCAGAGTTAACGTGTAGAAAGACAATATTTATAAATATAATGACAATAGGAAAACTTTAGTTATTGCTGACGCGTTTCGTCAAATCCACATTGGACACAACGCGCCAGCAATACCTACAGTTTTCTCTATATATATATATATATATATATATATATATATATATTATAGATAGATAATATAAAAGGTCCAATCACTAATATTCCATTGTTATAATTACATTGGAATCGTAATCGCTATCCAATTAATCGGAACTCTGTCCTGGACATTGAGCTATCCCTTTACTCTATACTCTTGGGAATTTACACACACACACACACACACACACACACACATATATATATATATATATATATATATATATATATATATATATATATATATATATATAATGAGAACGAATACAATCCAATTCCGAAGTTTGTACCAGTCAATTTAGAAGAGGGCTCACTACAAGAGTAGAGCAATTTTCGTTATTTTATAATAGTACATAAAACATGTAAAAACGTTACACAAATGCAATCATAATTAGATGCGTATTAACACATCTCATCAAGCCTTAGTAAATAACTAACGACTCAAGTTAAAGCGTCAGTGGAAAATAGGTCCGAATTAAAAATAGGCTTTTGGTATAGTCTTGATTAACCTATTAAATGTCAGACCTACGTTAATAGAAAAGTAAACTCAGAGGGTGGAGGTGAGTGAGATATTTTTTCATGTTCAATAAACCGGAAAAGAGAGAGGCCATCATTGACAATTGCGCAAAATATATGAGAACTACACTACGTTTAGCAAATACTAATACTTACCTGAACCCTTTTAGATCCACGATCTGACTTAAAATAAATATAATCTATCTCTCGAGGCTGTACTTTTGCCGATCCACAGAGGAGAGAGTACAGATTCTTTCCTTTTTCCTGAGGGATCATGAAAGTTCATTTCTTGTGAAATAACATGATCTGAACTCTTTTGCTATTTATTATTTTCAGTCTTGAGACTTTTACTACAGTTTCAATACAAATACTTTCATTAGACTACAGTTTCAATACAAATACTTGCATTAGACTCCGGCAACTTTTATAACTAGCCACAAATATAAGACGAATATTTCTGCACACTAACTGATCTGTATACTTTTATAAAATAAACTACTTGGCAAGGCCAATCTCGATACGAAATTGCGTATACGTGATATGACATTTGTTTCTGTGTTTGACAAATACTGTCTACACATGGCCGTCGGTTGATTAAAATTGCCATAAAAACAATTACAAAATGAAGATAAAATTAATTAAAAGTCATCATTTTATTTTAATCATTACCCCTCCACCCTGGTAACCAATGTACTAAGCCCACTAATACACAAGGGGTTACTGAGTGTGAAAGTGTAATAAAAAGGAACATTATTAAAGAGAGAGAAGGAGAAAATTATGGTAATCAAGAAGGTTGTAGATAACGCTTTATAATGCATTTAATTTTTTTAAGGTCAAAATTAGCTGAAAGCAAGGAGCCGAAGGAGAATTGCACCATGGAGAAGAGCTAGAGAGGAAACGCTTAACATATAACTTACGGTTGCATCTAGCCACTTCCACAATGATGAACTATTCATTAAAAGTGCAATGATAATCTAGATTAGGTACAAAAAGAACTTGATCAATGCTCAGTTAAGCTTTTGAAAATGCTTAACGCAATTTGCAACTGAGAATGCGAGGTTGTCAGCAAGAGAAACAGCTCAAATTGAAAGCCGGGACTGGAGAGGTCAAAACCAAGCACATACATAAATTTAAATATTTTGGAAGTGTTTTAGCAGATGAAGGAACATGAGACAGCGAAATTGTAAGGCGCACTGGAATAGCTAAAGGGTTCTTACAAATGTTGAACAAAATATTAAGAATCAGGAATATTTTGATAGAAATAAATAAAAGTGTGCTGTACTGTTACGCAATATTGATTCTCCTGTATGATAGGGAATGCTGGATAATTACCTCATAGATGAAGTGAAAACTTGAGGCAGCTAAGATGTAGATCTATTGTAGAATGCTGAGTCAATCATGGACCATACATACAAGTTTTAAAGATAGAGTAGAAATCCCTGAGCCACATAGAGGGCTGCATATTTTAACAATCACAGGACATATTGATGGGATATACCGAAAACCTTCTTAACGAGGTCGTGCAAATAGATCGCAGAGGTGTACTTAAAAGATAAACATTGCTAAGGGCTACCATAAATAGGGCCTGTGGGCAGGCATAATCACTCATCTCTTGTAGGGAGAAAACACGTAGAATAAGCAATATGAAAGCGTTTTCATCTTGCAATGATTACAATTCATTCACTGATATAGTAAGTGTTTATCTCCTATGTCTAGTTTACTAAATGTCTCAAAGCGTAAAATCACCTTTTCCCGGAGTGATGCTTTTATATTTGCTATTATCAGTGTTAGACTGTCTTTCACTTTCAATATTGTTCTCAGCTCAGTGAAACTACAACATTGTGTTAACACTCTTCTCACCAGACCTAGGAAATACGCATCTTGTGTTAACAACCTGAAGGAAAGCTCATGAAAACCAATTACTTCTTAGCAGTTGATTGGGTTCTAGTGGTCAACGCTAAATCAGATTTGCTGCTACATTTCAAAGCCTAGCACTACTTAATTATGAATCGAATTCCTTAACCTTGTAGGCCAAAATTTGTCTTGCTTATTTGAAAGGGGATTTCAAAAAGTCGTAAGACGCATCATTCAACCTAACTTGATCTAGTAAAACCTGTGATAAAACATTTTCCCACTTGTGTGGATTCTAAATGCTGACACCGTTTGCCAAAAGAGAATACCCGATTCTGCACTTCCATAATAATTTTGGATTACTGTTCTGGATTTATTGGCTGACAGATTAATTATGGAAATATCTGAAGTAAACAATTCCATTCAATCACTACACACGTCTGTCCATTCGCTGTTCACATAATTCCCTATTATGTTATTAATGATTCATCCGGAATATTCTCGGGAGATCCTTTAGCAAATCGGTTCGTCAGTTTATTTTATGTTTACAATATAATGCACCATCATATTTTCTTGAAGTCTATCCATATAGTACATACCAAAGTTAAAATCTATAGATGTCTAAATCTTTGTCAGGAACTTCGATAAAGTCGACGCGGGTTCGCGTAAGAATCAACAAAATTTGGTAATTATATTCTTTGGAAAATGTAAAAATTTCCTCTGAACATATTTCTTAAACTAAAATAAATGTCTATAAATGTATAAATGTCCGTATTAGCGACAGGCTCTGTTTAACGGATCAAAAAGAAGAATTAGAACGATTTCATATCGATGGTATACTAAAACTCTGATCGCTGGGGAATTATGGAAGATATCAAAAGATGAAGCCTGTATAACATTAATGGAAATTTATTGAATCAAATTTTATCTCTAGGATCACTACGAAGTCCAGTAGGGTGTAATGATAGTCACTGTCACTGACCCCTGCTTAGCCAAATTTCTCGACAACCAAGAAACCAAATTGGGGTTTATGTTGCGACTATGCTGAGCATAACTTATTGAGGATTTTCTGTATTTTTTCGGACATGATCAGTCGTTGAACAAAGCAAACATTCAAACTATTGGTGATGATGACTTTGACACCAGTCTGTCAAATCTTCTACACAATTTCACTCACAAAATCTGGGTTAATACGCGTTATTGGTTTCACGATCTTTTCGTAGCCTGGGACGGCCTTTCTACGATGTTACTGTTAAGAAGACATCTTGAAAATTGCCATTGATAAGATTAGAACATTGGTTTCGTAGTCAAAATCTATCGGTCTAAACACATATGGAACGATAAATTTACTTTTCGATGAAAGTAGATGATACAGACATTACTAAAATCAAACACGTTTTTTTTGTTTTGTTTTTTGTTTTTTGAAAACGAGGCTTTTATGCTTTAAATATTATTTTACTGGATGATCCGAAAGTCTTGTCACCCGTACCAAAAAGTAATGAGAACAAGAGAAGAAATAATAATACAAAACACATGTACTGGATTCAGTCTATTCACTTTTATACAAGATGTCACACATCGAGAAGATCTGAATGAACCCATGATGCGGCGCCATGTCCTGTGAAATATTTTAAACTGTGCTTCCCTGATTATTGCAAAATCTCTCCGAACGACGTTCTTCAACTGATGGGTATTCTTGTATCGTTTATATGAAACTCTCTTTGATCATACTCCATAGAGCGTTGAAATAGAAACTTATATTATGTAAGTGTGACAAGAACTTCGTACCATCCTGCATAGTAAAATACTAATCTACACTAATATATATATATATATATATATATATATATATAATCATTTTCTGTTTAATAAACCATAGGAAACGTCTTGTTCTTTGGGGTGTGGGTATTTGATTTTTCTTCTTAGTTCAAAAAATGACGGATCAATCAATTTGTATAGAAAAGTTTAGACTTTTATAAACTTTAGCATTGGGAGTGGTCCGATTTACCTTGGCCTCAACGTCTAGGTCAGATGCGCTTTTGTAAACATAAACTAAATTGACGAAAGTACTTACAACCCCTACCAACTTCATTAATAACCTAAAAGGAAATTAAGTGAACAACGAATGAACGGACTTTTTAGTGGTGGAATGAGATCATTCGTTTCAGATGTCTCCATAATTAACCTGTCGGCCGAGATAATCAAGAACAGTAATACAAAATTATTCTACAGAATCGAGTACTCTTTCATAGCAAACGCTGTCAGCTTTTAGAATACACACAAATGGAAACATATTTCATAACAGGTGTTGCCTAACTATGAATGTCTAGTGAAACTAAATTTCGAATGCTGCTATTTGCGACTTTTTGGAATCCCTTTTAAAATAAGGGAGACAAATTTGGCCTATAACATTATGGAATTCAATTCAGAATTTAGTAGCGTTAGGTTTTGAAATGTAGCGGCAAATCTGATTTAGCTTTGGCTACTAAAATCCAATCAAATGCTAGGAAGTAATTAGTTTTCATGAGCTTTCCTTCAGGTTGTTAAGCCAACAATCGTGTGAAAAGCGTTGACAGAAGCGATGTACTGGACGAAGTTTGCCAAGAACTAGATTAAAAATGAAAGGCGCTCTGAGACTGATAATAGCCGATATAAAGACACCATTCCGAGAAAATGCGCTTTCAGAAGTTAGAGACAAGTTAATACAATGAAATAGTTTATTAATCTAGTCCTTGGAACCGTTAATAACGTGAAATATTAAAAATTGCATTAAAGAATGTTGTCAATTAAAACAGCGATAGGATGTTTTAAAAAAATGCATTTTAAATTCTCAGGAAGCAGTAATTAAATTGGGGAATGTATCAGTTTTTCTATTTTAGACAGTTGTCAAAAATATTGTAACAAAATTTAAAATATTATTTTTTATTTCAAGTTTAAAATTGATGTTATATTTACACCGGATTATATATATATATATATATATATATATATATATATATATATATATATATATATATAAAAAGTTTAGTACACTTCCCTTTGTTTCTAAGGAAATTGTCCTGTTTCTTTATACTTGGCTTAGCTTTTAAAAGACATCTTTGGCTATTCCATTGCGCCACCGGATTTAGAACACCACCCAGATGTACTTGCATGATTTCCACATTTCCAATTTCAAGTTCGTATCTTTGCCTGCTCCACTTGCTGACAATCATACATTTTGTTTTCATACAATTAATTTTTCGCCCTTTCTTCACGCTTTCTTTTAATAACATCTGTAGGAGTTCCTTTTTTCATATTTTATATTATTAAGACTGCTGGGTAATATAGAATAATATAACACAATATTTGGCTAGGGAACCTGACACACAATCTATATAATAAGCATTTACCACTAAAAATTTACTCAATTCATTTTAATAGAAGCGAAAATGCTTTATTTCAACTAAGCTTTTTTTTGTTTTATTTTTTTCTATTAGCGATACATTATATTTTACATCCTTCTTAAGAATATTTAAAATGCTATATTTAAAAATCTTTTTCTTTTTTTCTTTTTGCAAAAGATGTATGCTTCTTTCAGGCAACTCTCTAATTTCATCCTCCTTAAATTTCTGGGTGATGAACTCGTTTATGTGATTTTTACAGATTCCCACAAAGTCATTCCAATTAAGAGAATTTTGTAGGGATTGAAATGAGGGTTAATAAAAACTTTCAAGATCAGGGGAGTGCAGCATCCCACCTAAACTCTATTCATTTCTGTCGGGTCGGCAAATAGGCGTGAGTTCTGGCGTTGTCCTGGTGGAAAACAACAACCTACCAATTGATCAATTCCAGATATTTTTTATCGATTTCTGCCTTTAATCCAACCAAATAGGAAGAGTACTTGTCGGAATACAACGTTTGATTTTGCAGAAGGACAAAATATAAAGGAAATATTAATAATTCTAGGTGGCACTAACATAACTTGTAAAAATAGAACATCTCGTGCAAATATTTTTGAAAATTTAAGAGTTTAACAACGGTCAAATGCAAATATTTAAAAAAGCTAGAATATATAAATTCTTAAATGAACCTTGCTTCTTAAGCTTTCACGAGAAATTAGCAATTATTAGATTTACGGGTAAAATTCTTTATTAAACCAAATAAATGAATTAACTGTAAATTGTAGGCATGCCTTATCTTTCAACTTACAATATGATTAAACATTAAATTTGATAGTATATTCTATGAATCGTTGAGAAGTACATTCTACATAATTTCAAAAGATGACAAGATTGTCCCCTTTGGTGACTTCAACGCCAAAGCTGGTGCAGATTAGGAGATCTGGAGTAATTTGAGGAAATATGTCGTCGGGAAAATCTATACCAATGCTTTTTTAACACTGCACCGAGTTTGATCTTTTTATCTCCAGCATTCAAATCAAGCAAGGGGATGATCAAGTTACTACGTGGATGCATCCCCGTTCAACCCAATGGCATCTCCTTATGTCATTGTCTGCAAGAGAGATATGCAGGATGCCCATATTGTTAGATCTATGCGTGGTGCAGATTCTTGTACTGATCATGCCCTAGTAAGGGCCAAAATTATTATTAATTATATATATATATATATATACGTATACACATTTATACTAATATATGCAAATATACAGAAATATACATATATACACACATGTTGTAGAGCTCACTGAGCGACTAACGATCGCTGACGAAACAGATCCTCGGATACAGAATTTGAAATGCCAGCTTAATCCGATAATATATATATATAATATTCACTGACCTCCCTGGTATTTTGTTTGAGACTACACGTCAGTGTATGCCGCTTCCACCTGCTTTGCGCTGCGATATCAAATTAAAGGGCCAGTAACACATCTGATGGTTAGTCGTCCTTCTATTGTCGAATGTCGGATTCGAAGTTTTTCTTCTTCTAGGCTGCATCATTCGAGGCAGTGGGAATGTTCTTCAACGGAAGAATGTTGTGAATATCATTAAAGGAGCGCGTAAGAATCGAAGTAGTATTCAGGTAAATCGAAGCTAAAATCGGAGTAAAAATGACATTTAAACTCAGAATAAGAAAGAGGGGATAGACATTTACTTTTCACATAAATGGGAAAGACGGCTTGAAAAAGTGACACTCACATGACATATCGAAGGCAAAAGAGGTAAAAGAATGTAGAGGGTCATCAAGTTTGTGTGAATGGATAGCGGATTAGGGGGTGGGTTATTGGCGAACGAAAAAATGTTGCTAAAGGCTACAAAAGATTGACGGTTATGAATGGTCATAATCTCCCCGCACAATTAAAGAATATGGCTGACCGTCGTGAGGTATACGGCACATAGAAGAACCAGTTGACTGACCGTCTTGAGGCATAGTTAATAGAAAAAGAAGATGGCTGACCGTCTTGAGATATTCACCACATAGAAGAAGATGACAGAACGTTCTGAGGCATACGGCACATAGAAGAACAAGTTGACTTGCCGTCTTAAGGCATTGATCAATAGACAAAGATGACTGACCGTCTGGAGGCAAACAATTCATAGAAGATAATTGGCCATCTGAATGTATATGACACATGCAAGTAGAAGATGACTGAACGTCTTGAGGCATAAGGCACATAAAAGAAGATAACTAACCATCTTGAGACCTGCGGCATAAAATGACTGACATCTTGAGACATACGTTATATAAAAGTAGGTGACTGACCGTCTTGAGTCACAAGGCACATACAAGCAGAAGATGAGTCACCATCTAGAGGCATACGGCACATAAAAATAAAATATAACTGACGGTTTTAAGCCATAAAGCACATAGAACATTATGAATGGCCGCACACAAAATACCACTGTATCTCCCGCAGTTTAAAACATCAATGTTGGAAAATTTATTCGTGCTATTTCCAAGGACGTAAAATAAAAGGAGCCACTCAAAATTTGAAATAATAAATCTTTCGAAGCGAACATTTGATGTAAATATAAAAGCTAAGCCATCAATTTGTACGTTTAAAAGCCAAGTTTAATAACCATTTTTCAAAGAATTGAAATGGGAATAAATTTTAAAGGAAAAACATCTTAGCTCATTTTTTCTTCTCCAAACAATATAAGAAGCACATGTTTATACAGTTTTTCACTGGAGCTTCACACGTTTGACAAACATTGTATCCAATTTGTTTTTCTTTTATATAAATCAACCAATTTTCTTGAACGTTTCAGGCTTTTCTTCAAATTAATAATCTAAGGAATAAGAGAAGGAAAAGATTGGAAAATGCAATATAGAATTGATGTAAAATAGAAAGTAACGGAATAAAAAAAAACTCCTACCACCTGACAGGTAACTGAATTTAGGCAAGATTTATTAGCTTCATAATCAACCCAACACTATAATCCAATAGGCTATTCTAACATGGAATCCGAATTGGGCAATTACTTGGGAAAGCTTCAGGGACAGATATCAATCTGCATGTTTGTCTCTGTGTATCTCAATTTATACTTACATATCTTAAAGTCTATGTCTGTCTGTTGTCTCTCTCTCTCTCTCATATATATATATATATATATATATATAAATATATATATATATAAAACAGCTATTCAAACAAACATAAATTATATCTGTGTTCCTTTTCATTGTATGGAAAGAGAGAGAGAGAAATAGAAAGAAAGATAGATTTATTTCATTTTTCTATTTGCATTGTACATATCCCTTTCCTATAAGTTTTTAAGTTTCTAGTTTTTGAATTTTTGGGGAAATGAAACGGATTTGCACAGATTTATGCCATTCGTTTTTATTTATTGTTTTTAGTCATGATGTCCTTGTAGGTAGCGTTGTAGAAATGTGTTTTCCTACTCACATTAGGGATTGCATTCTGATAATTTTTAGAGACAACGAGATGGAGAATCGTGGCATTAGAAATCAACACTAGAGTTTGGGATGTATATTCTTCTGCTTCAAGCGATCACCAGGGGTCAAGATACAACCCAATTTCAATATTGTGCATTCTTCCGTCATACTTATAAGTCATTTTAAACAATCTCTCTCTGTTCTTTTCTCTCTCTCTCTCTCTCTCTCTCTCTATATATATATATATATATATATATATATATATATATATAATTATTATTATTTATAAAAAAATTTATAACATAAGTATGTTATAAAATCACTACAAAAATAGCCATTTTGTTTCAACACACTCTGTGTCTTATCAAGTGATGATGTTGAAGATAAAATAAATGGTTTTAAAAGTTTCAGATTAATTAACGATCCTACACTAGGGGGAAACATTGTTACAAAACCTAGAATAACCAATCAAAAACCAAGTATAGAAAGATTCAAAAAATATATATATATATATATATATATATATATATATATATATATATATATATATATGTGTGTGTGTGTGTGTGTGTGTGTGCCGCGCGTTTGTGTCTGGGTGTGTTTGAAAACAATGTATAAGTTTTCACATATAAAGTACAATTTAACTCTATCACTTGTAATACACACCACAAGGAATATGAAGGAAAACACACCGTTCTAAATGCATCAGTTTCTTATTTACTTGTGTATAGAATTTGTCTTAATTCCAACAAGAGCCACAGTAAATATGCATCCAGGTTTTTACTGCATTTCACTTTAATTAGCAAAACTTCTATTATCACAATGTCAAATATTTAATAACGAAAGTGTTAAAAATATAAACATAAAGAAAAATAAAGTAAATGAAAGTTACTTGATTATATAATCAAAATATAAATTTAAGAAAAATATAAATTTAATATTTTCAGCGTCCCATTTCCTTATAAATCAGCATGAAAATAACTTAAGTCCGATTAACTTCTAAATGGCGAAACACATCAAATGAAAAGATTTTTACACTTTTTGATATCTCTCTCTGTCTACATATATATGTGTGTGTCTTTGCGTTTGTGTGTGTCTGTCAATCTCTAAAGAATTAACGGAATAAAAATACATAAACTTGAGTGACCAAACCGAAAAACATAGCGCACATACACACACTTTAAAATAATAATAAAAAAAAGACCATCTATTTCAAACACTGTTTTGAAAATAGAAAAATTAATTAAAAATGGCGGCTGAATTAAAATATGTATATAATTGAATTAACTCACTAAGGGATGGTAGCTAGACAGATTGTAATAATGCTCCGTGACTTAATGCTATAGCTACATTATAATTCGACAAAATGGTGTTTCTCGCTGGGCTGCGTAAAACCATCGCCATGTTGTGTTGATGATTGCGCAATCCTATCTTTCCGCCTTATGTTGCTTATGCATATATTGCTTCTGATCTCACTTGATTGAAGGTGTTAATATGTACATGTTTACTTGGTTAATTAAGACGTCTTAAGTGAATACCCTGTAAGTAGCATAGATTTGCTCGTCAGTTATCTAATCCAGGCACCCTACTGGGGTGAACACACCGTGCATTTCTGTTCATAAACGGGGTTAGTTAGGGAACATTAAACACTTTTTGTCCAGAAATTTTACGTTTAAAGGATGAGTCTGCCAAAGGAACTTAGATTACAGCTTGGTAGATGGGATAAACTACAACTGAAGAACATCTGAATGAACTTCGTTATCTGACCTGAAGCCATGCAAAACAACGCCCTACCATCTTTTATCTAATCCTGTGACAACACTGTCTGCATTTACTAGATGCATGTGCCTTTAATGACCTCATCGGGCTTCATATATTTGTATCACAGCATCTCTAGCATTCTAGTACTTCACTTAAAAACAACAATATTATTATTATTATTATTATTATTATTATTATTATTAATAATAATAATGATGATGATAATAATAATCTTGAAGGCGAAATTTAAATGTATGGCATCTTAAGACTACTGACATCGGTTTAATATTCGGGGCTCTGTGTTCCATCACGAATTATACAGACGAGATTATTAACAGTATCTCCAGTAATCCCTGTTTACAAAGGATTAAAATTATTCTACTGCTTGTTTATCAGTGTAAACAATAGAATCAATTTACATGTTAAGTAATATTTAAGAATTTGTGCTGAATATCTATATATTTACTACATTGACTTTACCTCGGACTCGGAGAATAAGCAAGTGTTTAAGTGTTTGTTTTAAACGCAAAGCAAAAGTTGTAGGTAATAATAATAATAATAATAATAATAATAATAATAATAATAATAATAATAATAATAATAGCATTATTATTATTAGTATGAGAAAAATATAATATAATATCAGTATTATTATTATTATTATTAAAAATAATGATATTATAACGCTGATGTCGCAGTGAATGGTATGTCTCTCTTTTTACATTGCTTAAAAAAAGCGATGTTTTATTTTAAAAGGGAAGTCTTGATTATTTTATTTATCCATTTATCCTTATTTTTTCTTTGTTTATTATAATATAGTTTTTATTATATTATTATGTATTGATAATATTTAATTAAAATACATATTTTTTTTTACGATTGTGTTGTCGTATACATGGATTGTTTTATTTTTAAAATATTTGTTATTTATAATTTTTAAAAAATATGTAAGAATATATCACTAGTAGTTATTATATGAAGAATATATAATGCATTGTATTTGATAAATTACATATACATTGGCACGAAGGATTCTACTATATTTATATGTAAGCGTAACATTTCTAACTTTTTTATGAAACAGGGCGTCATTTTCGAAATTGCGAGAAACATTTCAAGAAGTAATGTTTGTTTTGTTTTGTTTGTTTTTATTTTTATCTCTGACTTCGGTTATCGTCGATTTCTTTCGCTATCATTTATCATTCAATCATTTTAACAACATTTTCTTATAATTTTATTCATTTATCCTTTTTTTTTTCTTGTTTATTGATTAACTTAATGTTTCTATGGACGAGAACGTATTTTCAAATTTGTAGGAAAAGCGTTTCCAGTAGTAACGTTATTTTATTTTGTTTACTACTTTTAGTATTAGTTCAGAATAGTCAATTTCTTCTATTATTGAACTTTCAAATATTTTTCTATTATTTATATTTCAAATAATTTTAACCACAATGTTCACATATATTTGATGAAAAATTTATACTTAAGTTATTTTCTTATTAATTGATTTCTATTATTAACATTTAAATTAATAATAATTCGTAAAGTGATAGATTTGATAACGAACTATTTATTCAGACATCCAGTGTATATATGTCTTTATTTGTATATATATATATATATATATATATATATATATATATATGTATACGTAACCATAAATTTAACAATACAGATAGTACCAATATATAACTCAACAAATCAAAACCTACCCACATTTCTCACCCACACAAGACAGACATGCTTACGGAGGTGTGGAGGCCTCACACTTATACACACACCCACACGAATATACACACTTACACACATCATACTCACTCACTCCCTAATGAGCCAAATGATAACATTACACCCACAGCAATACACACGCTTACACATATCATCTCCTCACCCCTAAGAACCAAATAAACACACACAAACACTAAACAGAGACACATCCCCTCACCATGTCCAATAAAACTGTCAAACTGACCAGAGTATTCAGAGCAGCATGTATCTATCGAGCTCTTATCTCAAATAACAACTTAAAAGAGACTGTTTGACCAACACAAGGAATGTTAAAAGATTCATGTTAAAAAGATAAAAAAAATTAAAAAAAAACAAATGACAACTACAGACAAAAGTTAGCATGTATTCTTTAATATTGGTCGACGTTCGTCCTAGTTTACCTCTTAGCGGTTAAAAAAATACAGACCTCAATGTTTACAAACAAGAACTCAAACCAGATCGGTCGCCACTGCGGGGAAACAAAGGTCGCTTACCTCACAGAGTAAACAGTTTGGAGTCAAAAAAATCTGTCACTGGAATAGACTCTTTCAGCAACATTGAGACACCTGGTCAACAAAACTGCAGTTGGTGACTTAATGACAAATCAATTGGTAAAAAGAAAGCAAACGCAATGGGATCGTGAAAAGTGTATAAAGAAAGTGATTCTTCTTTTATCACTGGACTCGAAAATCCACAAAAGAACATCACGGACAAGACACACTAAATATGATGAGATATGATAGGAATTAAAATAGGACCCTATCCAAACCCAGATATGCTTGCCAATGTACGCTGGGACATCATGGAAAATAAAAGACTCAGAAATACTGAAATTGGTAGGATGAGACAAATTAAAATCAGACATAAGAAAACAAAAATGAGGCAAGAATATAAATATGGCACTTGATGAGATACAGACTAATTGATATACGAAATAGTGAGCTCTGAGGAAATAAAACGCAACAATCTATCTGCAACAAAAGCAACTGAACTGATTCAGATTCTGCCACTGATTACCATTAATGAAACGACATTTGAAAACAACAGAGTTGAAATCACTGAAAATAAGAGCATATCCTTGAATTAATAATCGGCAAAGTAACTCGCACACAAATGACAGAATGAGGCCGGTTTTCAACAATTCATCTTACAAAGTTAAATAAACGTATTGTGCTAATATATAACGCACCATAGCAAACATTGTTGACGGACAGACCGCAAAAGTAAATAATATCATATATGCAACCAAATTAACAGCTAAATTAGTGTCGCGACAAATAAAAAATTAAATAAAAAAGTGCCCACTTTGAAGCGAGAAAATTAGGACATCAGATGTGAGTTATCGATACGAGATGAGATTTCTAGAAAGTAAAATATTTCAGCACGGAAAAGCAAGGAGTTTTTAAGCGGAAATAGAAAATTAAAGAAGTAAAGCAATAAAGGAAATACTTAAAGAGAAACTGAAATTAAAGACACACAGAAGGAGACGACAAGAAAACTTAAAAAGCGGAGTAGGTAGTATTGAGAAAATAAGATATTTCAAAAGGACCTCAAGAAACTTTACATGGAATAGGAAAAAAAAACAGATATGGAAGTCAGACAGCCACCATATTTTGAAGGGGTGCAAATATTGTAGGCGAATATTTGGAGCAAGCTAAAGGAATATAATGCAGAGTGGATCGGACGAGAACAAGAAAGAATGACGGATAAACCTGTATAAGAATGGAAACAATATAACCAAAATTAATATTAAGCAAGCTCTAAGAAAATTCCAAAAATGGAAATCCACAGGAAATGCCAATATACTCAACTGCTGGCTCTATCATTTTACATCAATTCATACTTTTGCGAAAACATTATCAATGCTGATTACTAACATTAATAAAATTGCAAAATGTATCACAAAATGTATTACATAACTCCTAACAAAAACGGATGAAATTGATGATCCTAAAAATTATACGCTGATAACGTTTTTGTCCAGCACATATAATTTGATCACATCAAACCTGAAGAACTGTATTTACATTTTTCTTGATGAAAACAATATTTTTGTCCTGGAACAGACGATAGGTTGAAGATTTTCAGATAGTTTCAAAGATCAAATACTAATAAATAAAATAATCGTAGAAACACAGCTAGGATAGATTAGCGTAAAAGTCTTTGATAGTGTGCCACGCTCTTGGATCATTAATGGCTAAGAAATGTACAAGGTTTCCGCGGTGATAGTAAATTGTTTTAAATCTCCAAATGGGACTGTGGAAAACTACATTGTACCTAAATAACACCACTTCCACTTGTTTGAATATCCCCCGAGGAATCTTTCAAGGAGACTCCCCGTGATTCCAAATGTTGTGTCTGTTCTTAAGCTTCCTTTCGCGCGAACCGTTATTGCTATGGATGCAAAGTTAAAACGAAAGTATTGAATCACTTACTCTACACGAATGATCTCAAACTATTTGGCAAAGACGATAATGAGCTGAAGAGTAAACTCAATACTGGACAATATTTCAGTGACGACATCGGTATGTATTTCGAGTTAAATAATTGCGCAAAACTAACATTCAAGAAAAGGATAATTACAGAATACACTTTATTAATCTAGATTTTGTCACAAAGATTAGGGAACTGGAAGAAGAAACCTATAAACACTCAGAAGTCAGCGAAGGAGATGGAATACACAATACCAAAATTGGGTGTACCCAGATACGAAGGAGAGAGAGTATTAGATCAACTAGAACTGCCTTAGAAATCTATAAGAATCGGTCTTCAAAGGTACCCTGAAACTATAGAAGAATGGAAGATAGTCAGTGTCACAGAACATAAAAGAAATAAGTTACTTTATTCAGTAATAAAGGAAGCCAACAAATTAGAATAGTTAAATAAACGTGAATGAAGGAGTGCAAATAAACCATAATACATCTACTGTAGCGGCAAAGAACATAAAATAGAAAGGAAAAGCAAATGCAATATGCCAAATGCAGAGACGATGGCAGATAAGCATCTTCATGAATAATACTCTGCCCGTATAAAACAAGCTGATATAGAGAAGCCACAAACCAACCAGTGGCTACGTCGTGCAGGGTTAAAAGCTTAAAGCTAAAGGTTTTATTTTTGCTGCAAAGGACAAATTCTTGCGATTTAGAAATTTCATATTGAAAATGGGGATAACGGGAAATGCAGAAACAATTGACCATCATGCACCAGGTTTCACGGTGTTAGCCCTCACTGAATATAAACCTCGTGGTGATAGAGTGGGTAACACCTGCACTGGAAACTATGTATCTTTTAGCGGAAGGAAACTGCAAGAAGTGGTATGGTCATCATCAAGACCAGGTTAGAGAGATAGGACCTGTAACAATTTTATGGCACCTTACAGTACACACAGATAGAACAATCGATGCAAATCCTCTAGGCATCTTGATCAAAGACCACAAAAAAAGAATATGCTTTCTTATTGATATGATATTCCCTGAAGATTGCAATGTATCTTTGAAGATCTTAAAATTCAATCAAAATAAAATGAATTTAAGGTGGAAAACTAAAAAATGTGGAACATAAAATAAATAATTCCAGTCGTAGTTGGAGCCCTCGCATTAATTGAAAAATGTCCCGATAAACTCATTGTAGGGATTACGGTTAGCCCATGCCTTCAAGAAATACAAGCGTTTGTATTCACAAGTACAGATCACATATTAAGAGGTATTTTATTCATGTATAATGTGTGCGGTTTTATTTTTTCAAAAATGATCAGTGGAACTATCATTTCTGACCATGTGACCCTGGTTGGGACGCGGAAGAAAATGTGTATACAACAGAAATCAAAAGAAATAATAATAATAATAATAATAAATTGTTATTAAAGACCACAAACAAAAACGGTGCCTCCTTATTGATATGGCAGTCCTTGCTGACTGCAATGTATCTGAAGATATTCAAAAAGCTGTCAAAATACAAGGACCTTGAAATTGAAATCTCAAAAATGTGGCATATGGGAACATCAACAATCCCTGTTGTAGTTGAAGCCCGAGGACTAGTTGGAAAAGATAGCAGTAGACTAATTAAAGGGATACCTGGATGTCCATGCCTCAAGGAGATACAAAAAATTGTTCTGACAAGTACAGCCCACACTTTACGAAGGGCTATATCTATGTAATTTTTTTTTTTTTTTTTGTCAGTGGAAATTGTCATGATGCCATTTCTAACCTTAGGTCCTTGGGTGGACCCGGAAAGAAATGTGTAAACGCCATAAATCAAAGAAAATAATAATAATAATAATAAAATCTAAAAAGAGGTGTCACGTCAGGCAGCAATAATTCTAGTCGCAGGTGGAGCCTTCGGTTAGATTGAAAAAGGTTTCGATAAACATATTTTAGTTATTCCTGGTAACCCAATGTCTTAAAGAAATACAAAAGGAAATACCCACAATTATAGCTCACACATTACGAAGAGATTTATCTATGTAAAATGTCATGATGCCATTTCTGAAATTAGGTCTCGCTTGGGAAACGGAAGGAAATGTGTGTGCAACAGAAATCAAAGGCGTCAATAATAATATTAATAATACTGCTATTAATAATAATATTAATGATAATAATAATAATAATAATAATAATAATAATAATAATAATAATAATATGGCTTGTCCAGCGGATTGTAACATAGCAACCAAGGAATTTGAAAAACTATCAAAATACAAAGACCTGGAAATTGAAATAGAAAAAATGTGGAAATTGAAAACAAGAATAATACCAGTGGTAATAGGTGCACTTGGAATTATAAAAAATGGAACAAAACAACACATTGAAAGAATCCTGAAACCCCAGCTTAAGAGACATACAGAAAATTGTCTTATTATGTACAGCACACACACTAAGGAGAACTTTGTTTATGTAACGCTAGCAACTTCATCGGAGATTAAAAAAAAAAAAAAAAATTAACATGAAATGTGGCCATAACAACACACCACGACCTGCCTTAGGTCTTTCCGCAGACTTGGTAGGTAGTGTGTCCATAGCAGAAATCGAATGATGATGATAATAATAATAATAACAATAATAATAATAACGATGTAACTATCCTTTAGAACATGACAAATCATAACTTACAGGGAAATTAAAGCTAACATAATCATATTATAAAAGACAAGAAATTCAGGAAATGTATGCTTATTGATATAGCAGTACCAACTGAGAGAAACATCCCCATGAAAATTATCGAGAAATTATCCAAATTTGATGTGGTGAATGAAGAGTGAGCCTGTATCAATAGTAATCGGCGCTCAGGGCATCGTAGGAAAAGAAATGGACAATTTTACTAACAGCGTCCAAGTAACATCGACACACAAGTTGCCCAGAAAATCGCCCTATTCGGAACATCCCATATACTCAGAAAAGTGCTAACAATTAAATGACAATAACCTAAAAAGCCTAAGGACCATAGTTTGAACCCGGCTTGACAGGATACAAAGCAGTAAACACAAAATACACAAATAATAATAATAATAATAATAATTAAACAGGAAGTTTCGATTCAGTCAGGTTATGTCTCAAATTTTTCCTTGATAGCGCAAGTAGTTTTTGTCTCTGTGTTTAATTTCGCCTAACCGACTTCTGTCAAAAGAAATAAATAACAACGTACCAATGTATATAGATGTGAAAAAAATGCAAATTAATTCAAAGTAAAATGAAGAAGCAGTAGCCATTAAGGAAGTAACTCGCAGTCAAATAACTGGGTGCATTGTACAGACTGCGTGCAGGTCAAGACAAGTCGTCAGTCAATAAATCTTTGATGATAATTTAAGTTTCTAATGCGGGCATTAAAAACAAGATAACCTTCGTTCACTGCTTTTCTGTCGCTGGAAGATGGTTCGGATGGGAATCGCTTCGGTTAATTTAAACTGATGACTTTTAAAAACCTGAATTATGACGATTTGTCTTCTCATTGGTAACACGCAGGAGGATAATGAGAGCTTGGACATCTAATGTCAAAACACACGGAAGATTTAGAAATTAAAAGTGATGTAATATTTTGAGATGGTTTCTAAGACAGCCAACACCCAAAAGTTGACATTTTTTTTCTAAATACTAGTGTGTTCGGAAATTAATTACATTTTATCAGAAATGGTATAATAACAAAGGTAAATTAAATATGAGGATTTTCTAAGCATATCTTAGAGGTAACATATGGCTGAAAGTAGAGGACACCAAGTGAGGATCGAACTCCGTGCCCAGACAAGTTTGATAGATTTTATACCACATCGAGTTTGCCAAATTGGTTTAAATATGAGAGTGTTTAGAATGTAATAACGCTTTTCCAGAAAGGGTATAGAATAAAATGCAAGTTAAATGCATTTAAATAATGATGAGCAAAATAATAATAATAATAATAATAATAATGATAATAATAATAATCATATTCATTTTCAACGATTTCAGCCTAACGGGATGATTAAATTTTGAATACACATTAAAAATATAGTTAGGAATTTTTTTTTAAGCTTTTTGTTTCTAATTGTTTTCTCTTATTTAAAATTTCTCTCGATCGAAATAAATAGGAGTATGCAAATGCTAAATCCAGTGAGTTTAAAGGATCTTCAAGAACTTAATGATCATACTTTTCCTGAATTGGAGCGTGTCCTTGCGTTTTCATGATCTAGTATAATATATTTTCTCTTCAGCAAACAGGACAATTCCTACGCAGTTTTTCAATTAATCAAATCTATAAATGCTATAAATGACACTCTCGGATTAAAATCTGGTTGATTTTCTTTAGTGCTATCTTGACAATGGGCATGTGGCCAAGTGGTTAGAACGTTCGCGTTCTTAACGTGAGACCAGGGTTCGAATCTCACCTTGGTCTATTTGTTAGGAAATTCGTGTGGAATTTGGAAAAGTTTCTGAAAAACATAACCCAGAGTTGACCCAATTCTTTCCCAAAAGCTCTAAGGTCTGCTAAGCATAGTTGCAGTATACATGTGGGCACTGTGGGTGTTGAATAAGCACAAATGCTCCTGAGCAAGCGTCTGCAAGAGGAATTATCAAGTAGACCTCTATACTCGAATACATTGGCAAGCTATACATATCAACAAACATCTATGTGTTACTTAATGCGAAAGAAATTTTCTCCCTTCAACGACATATTTTGTACACAATGTTATACTATCAGGGTAAACTTATGTTTTAAAGATATATAATTTGTAGATAACCTATATAAGGTGTTATATTATTTGGCATTATGTCGTTAAGATGGGATATTATGTGGATGGTTTCAGTATTTTCATATACTTTTCCATGCTCATTTCCTTGTGTCATTTATGTCTCACAGATACTAATTTCTTATAAGTACCAAGTGGGCATAGTCAGTTAAAATGTGTTTCAATCTAAGTGTGGCTTGGCATGTTTTACATCGTAGATCTTCAGTCTTCAGCCATTATGAATGAGGTATGTATGGCCTATATGCAGCCAAGCCAAATTTAACTCAACGTTCTTCCTTTTCTAGACATCTACTTTCATTACCCAAGGCCGGTTTGAATGAGCGAAGCTTTTTATTTCCGTTGTCGTTTGGGAAATTCTGGCACTTCTGTTGAATGAAACCGTTTATTTCATTTCTTCAGATCAGTAAAATCGATCCTGAACCTATTATCACGTACTTCATTTTGGACAAATTTTGTATCTTAATCGCCTTTGTTATTTTCCACTAATTCCTATACGACTTGGCACTCAGTATATCACTCTTTCTTCGTGTGTCATGTCCTCTCATGAAGTAGGTATCTTGACTCTCAACAATTTCAAGTCCTTTGTAGCTCTTAATAAATTTGAACTTTTTTTTCATTTCTCCTAAAGCCTGTTCCTCCATCCATTTATTTAGTCAAGCTTACTAAGTATGTTATGCGTTGTTTGCCTTTGTTACTCTTACTTTCAGTCTGTCTTATGTGTATCAGATTTTTCAAGACCCTTTCCCTCATTATGTGTCATAAAAATTTCAGCCATCTCTTCCTGATGTTTAGTATGTCTCCTCTTTGTTTCCATTTTCTTAAGAACTTCGTCGTTACCCTCATATTCGACCTATGCTATACTCAGCATCCTTCTGTAGAATGGACATTAAAGGACATTATCCAGCAGAAGTACATCGAGACTGCATAGCAATTTCACCACCAGTGGTTTGTCAAGATTTTATTTTTATTATTATTGCTTTCGGATAAAAGAGATGATCAAGTCATTTTACGAGCAGTTTCGTAACATTTCGACCTTGGTTGGTTGACTAATAATTCATAGCGCTGAAACATGTAATTACTTTTGAACACCTTTGTATTTACTTGTTTTTATTATCATTCTATTTTTACTTGTGAACAGTTGAGACGAAGTTTTGTAAATGAACAACAAATAAAAAAATACTGGTCTTTGTTTTATTTTTCCCCCAGGGATTATATAATCTTTTAATTAAAACGACTTTCAACTGTCGACTAATGAGACTTCCGATATTTGTTTCTGAAATCAAAAGAATAACCTCATTGTTTCTTTTTTAAGTTATGCCTGAAAAACATTAATATCCAGAGACATTTAATATGTCTATTTCAATATTTGCAAATAAAATCTGTATCATTAACCCTTTGGAAAAGACGTTTATTATGAAAACAAACGTAGCTATATGAAAATATTTATCACAAACATCGAAGACTTTTACGACAAACTAACTTGAAATATAAATCAATGAAATAGATTTTCCAAACAATAAAATATGAAAACCTGACAGATATCTCATTCTGGAAAATATACTATGCTTTGTAAATGTTTATTTTTACTAGTTTCTAGAAACTTTAAATTTTTGAAAGCTTATTTTAATATGAAACAAAGCCAAGTAGGAATAATGTATAAAGAATATATAATATTTTGCTCGTGACTGATTGTCTCGTTAATATTTGACTCTTTATAATTGCTAACCTCATTTCAATATGAAAACAAATCTAGCCCGCGTCGTCGTTGGTAGAGTATTGGGGTTTCCTTCTATGTGAAATGAGTCCTATGACGAATATGAAGAGACGTCTACATCCACCGCTTGGAGAGTTCAGGGGATGGCGAGCTCTGGTAGGAGAGTTCAGGAGATGGCGAGCTCTGGTAGGAGAGTTCAGGGGATGGCGAGCTCTGGTAGGAGGAGTTCAGGGGATGGCGAGCTCTGGTAGGAGAGTTCAGGGGATGGCGAGCTCTGGTAGGAGAGTTCAGGAGATGGCGAGCTCTGGTAGGAGAGTTCAGGGGATGGCGCGCTCTGGTAGGCGAGTTCAGGAGATGGCGAGTTCTGGTAGGAGAGTTCAGGGGATGGCGAGCTCTGGTAGGCGAGTTCAGGAGGTGGTTGTGGAGGCGGATATCTGGCATTCGTACAAGGAGAGTTCGGTGGGGATGAGAGAGCATTCAATCTCGGGGTAGGCGAGTTCAGGAGATGGCGAGTTCTGGTAGGAGAGTTCAGGGGATGGCGAGATCTCGCTGGTACAGGGCGAGTTCAGGAGGTGGCGAGCTCTGGTAGGAGAGTTCAGGGGAAGGCGAGCTCTGGTAGGCGAGTTCAGGAGATGGCGAGTTTTGGTAGGAGAGTTCAGGGGATGGCGAGCTCTGGCTTTTCTTTGAGCATGAATAAATTCTTGACGCTCTTAATCTAGAAAAAGAAAAACAAAGATATCTCAACAGATATATTCAATTTACACAAAAATATATAATTATTTATCTTCTAATGTTTTCGAACGCTGTTCTTTTTTTTTTCGTTGACTGCTCTTCTTCAATTGGTTCTTTTTGCAGGTCCCGTCTCCCAATTGGCCGGATCAATTTATTTCCTCAGCAATGTGTGTGAATAGGCAACTTGGGTCTCCACATAGTCGATTATCAGATGTGATCTCCGAGAAGACAATTTGTTGTGGTAGGCGGATATCTGGCATTCGTACAAGGTAACCGACCCATCGATGTCGGTGGCGAGACATGAGAGATTCTCGGCATTCAATCTTTGCGGGGGAGCGAGAAATTCGTTTGCTGTCATTCGGTCCTGCCACGTGTTCCGCGGGACTTAACATTGGTTATTATTATTATTATTATTAGCATTATTATTATTATTATTATTAATGTATTATGATGGAATCCTTCAAGTTTTTGGATGTCTCTCCGGCAGATTACCCAGATCTCGCAGGCGTACAGGAGCGTTAAGATTGCAAAAGACCATGAACTTGGTTAATATTACGCCTTTTCCCATTAATTATCGGATAAATACTGGGCTCTTGATAATTGCTAAGCAAATTTCATTTTGAAAACAGGTCTAATACCGTTGTAAGTTATATATCACGTCTTTTACCAGTAAATGATTACTGGTTCTTGGTATGTTTTAAGTTATTTTCAATCTGAAAAAAATGTGTAGTAAAATTATAATTATTAGGTTGGTGCAAAAATAATGACGTAATAATGTCGTTTTTGACGTTAAAAAATACATCAAAAAACGACATTATTACGTCATTATTTTTGCACCAACTTAATAGTATGTTTAGTATTGAGTGTCTGCCAGTAACTCATTGCCTGATTAATTCTTGCCTTTTGCTATTTGCTGAGGCGAGTCCAATCTGAAAAAAACAAAAAACAAAGTTATTGTAGGAATATACGATTTCATGAATAAATTCTTGACGCTTGATATTAGAATATAATATTTAAATCTGTTAATAGGCCAGGTAGAATTGTAAGAAATATAAAGTGTCAGATAGATTAAATATCTTCTACATTACGCAAAAATGGAAATAACACAGATATCTCATTTTACCAGATATATTTAGCAATATTACACAAAAATATATAAAGAGTAAATTTATTCAATAAAATCGTTATTAGCTTCAACCACAGCCTCTAGATGATTTCAGAATCTCCTGAAACTTTTCACAGTTGTCTCCTTCTTTAAGTTGGTGAATTCAAGTAAATTCTGTCAGCGCTTCACACATAATAATCAAGGGGGTTGCAGGTTGTGGAGTTAGCTGGCCAGATGTAATGTGGCCTCAGAAATTGTCCGACAGCCATGACTCGGCTCTTCTGCTTATGTGACATGATGCAGAGTTCTGTTTCCAGACATATGACCTTCTAGCAGCCACTCTCTTGATCTTAGGTCAGCACTACCTCCTAAAGGAACGATGTAGTTATTCGTGTTGAGTCTGAGGCCCTGTGAGAAGATGAATGGAGGCAAAAATCGCCGCACTAATGATCCCTCCAAACACCTTTGTAATCACCATTAGACACATCCAACTCTTTTTGAATTCTCTGCACCCTCCTCAGATTGAAGCCCAAGCATGCTGAAATGTTCATATCGGAGCTTCTGGTGCGAATGCCAAGAAGTATAGCATGCCGTTTTCAAATTTCTGCTCGAGTGCTCCTTTTCTCAAAGATGGTGCTCAACTGACCTTACTCTGTTGTCAAACAACGCGCATGCGCGAAATTAAAAAAAAGGAACGGTGAAAATTACCCTTACCACCGTGTAAAAATGACTTGATTGTCTAATAAATATTTTTGTCTTGTTACATATTTTCATTTCCAGCAAGTTCAGGTCGTGATTTAAAGAATATATCATATTTTAACATTGGTTATTATTATTATTATTATTATTATCATTATTATTATTATTATTATTAATATTGGTATTATTATTATCATTATTATTGTTATTATTATTACTATTATTATTATTATTAATATTATTTGGTATATAGATGTACTAGAATCACAATGCAAATACTATGTATAAAGTAATTTTTTCAGTTCACGTACCAAGCAAAACAGAAAACCATGTAGGAGCATATAGAGTTGGTTACAAGGAGATGCCTGATTAGTTTAGCTGTATTCTGATTTATAGGAAAATTATTTAAAGTTCTTCCTGGGCTCCTCTTCCCAAATATATAAGGTAAATTTATCCGTCTCCTCTCAATTTCACTTTAAAATTACATTAAACAAATACTAAGTAGTGAGTATAAGCCATGACACAGACGATTGGCGCTAGGAGAGATACATAGTAGCAGCAACTGCTAAACGGATGCTTTTACAAACATATGATTTCAAGAAGAAACTATTTTCACTTTTCCTGTGTAGAAGCACTCCTTTCCATCCGTTCAATAATTAATTCTATTTTTGTTCAGAAATATAGAGTTTGGAGTCTATTGTTAACGAAATGTGTACATTTTTCTGCGGCCATATTTCTTTTCATTTTTATCTCTCACCGATGAAAGACCTATAACACTGAAAAGCTTTAACCTAAATAAAATGGAGAGCCAAAATTAATTATGCAAAAGGTTGAAATTTTATGACATATTCCCTAATAGGCATACTTTAATATTACCTGGATTTCCTTTATCCGAAACGTTATCTCGCAACTATTGTTCGTCAAGTAATTGAAACTGTCTTCCCTGTAGATCGCATAATATTTTCTTTTATCTGTGACATTTTTCGCATTTGTCGAGAGGTAATATCAACGTAGAGTAAGCAATACGTCCACATTTTTATAGATTATTGATTGTCGGATCTTATATTTAAGAGACGATTATCTAGCTGATCGATCTCGCATTATAGAGTTTTACACATTTAATCTGAAATCTTCACCCTATAATCTTCGGAATATGTGAGGATTGTTCACCGCTGATTTACCTGACTAGCAACAAAACGTGGTTTATTGAAAAAATTATGAAAGTACTGTTCTGTAAAATAAATCTATTTTTTTCATTACAAAGAATTATCTATGTACCTTCTAATGTTTCCTTTGTGGTATCAACGAACCCTCTTTACAACTTTTTTTTAATGCCAACGAATACACATTGTTACTTTTGTAATACTCCTTGTAGTAGAGGCTTTGTAATCGCAGATACAACTACAGTATCGCCATTGAACAATGCTAATATCAGACGCCTTCGAATATCGCTCGCACTAATAGTACTTGCTCGATAATACTCGCTCGAAAACTAATCACCGTATAGTGATCAGAATAGTGAATAGTATAGTGAATAAAGTAGAGAATAGCGGTCCAAATAGTAACAGAGGATAGACTAGAATGAAATAAATTAGACACACGCTACCTCCTACTTATGAGATTCCTCTATGGTCACGTCGTGTTCTTAATTCACTAATGAGATCGCTTTGTGTTTGCTCACTGGCGATCTATATTCAAATTCAAGTGTCGGCAGCGAAGCTTTATTCCTCTATAAAATGTTCACATTTATATATACCAGCAGAAGGAAACCATAATAAATTTAGTATTATCAAACTCTAGCATCTACAACTAAAGTTGCCTTCGGAATTCTATCAGAATGGTAAACTATATATCTCCCATTTAATTACATTTAATAAAAAAGAGACTTTACACAAATTTGGAATATACTTATAACAAGATTTAATTAGCTACCAACATTTTTATATGAGACAAAGACTTACGAATAACTTAAGAATTCTAGCTGAGAAACATAAAGAATCAAAAAAAAAGAAATCATTTCATTATGTACATCGGCTTTTGAGAAAATATAGAAATGCAAGAAGAACGGCTTTTCATTAAAATACATTCAGTAATCAATAAATCAACATTTAAGATGGTAAATAATTGGATGCTTCTCTGTCGGTATTATTAAAATATTGATTCATTCGTGATAAATTCTTAAATTATTAATATGAATCATAGCATATCCACGTGTCCTATAATAGCAAGAAGAACAACAATAATGGCATTAATTAAAAGAAGAAGGAGAGGAAGGTTTTATTTTTCTAACGGATGAAATGTACATGGAAAGTGAAAGTATTATATGTCATAAACTATTTAAAATGTTAATTTATTGAGAACAAACAAATGTATTAGCATTACGCGCCATTTTATTATATCATGTTACTTCTGTTATACACGGTGTCCTTAAAGTCTGGACACATAGAACACCTTATTAACTAAGTCTGTTTTTAAATCCACAGATTATACTTGGTTTTGTCCAAATACAGAAGTGACTTCTTTTTCTGTAGTATGCTAAAGGAAAAGATCTACTCAATGTAAATCAAAAATGCAACACACTTGATTGAACGCATAAGGAGTGTATGTGCTGACGGAAATGTGGAGTTATTGAAACGACATCACATGAATCTTACAAACCGCATCAACATTTGCATCACAAACGATGGAAATCATATTGAAGGTGTTATTTTTTAATATTCAAATTCATTAAATTTGGAAATATAATTCCTTGAAAATATGCATTTTGCTTATGTGTCTATATTTTAGGGACACCCTCTATATGATAATTATAATACTAGCTGTCTCCTTATATGGAAATATTCCACATTTATTGTGCGTGCCGCCAGTGCTACCGTGAGTTATATATCTATATTTTATTAAACAGTTTTACAAGAACATAGGTTTCTCAAGTCTAGTAGCTGTTATTGCTCTCTCCAGTCACGATTAGGGCTGACTTTTGAACCTTTTATTTGAAGTAGTGTGGAACGTTTTCCTCTTGATTATATGTGTGATGTCACGAAAAAAAGCAAAACAAAAATAAACAACTACACCAGTTTGCGTGAAAGGATAAAATAAAACCAATACACGTATTCATAAATGTTAAGGGGTCCACCCCTTTTTTATACAAGTGGACTCGCCCAGTGTGTACTTATTCTGCTGCCGGTGAATACCCGGGGGTGAAAGAGTGAGAGTGTGAGGTAACCGCTTTGTAGGAGTCACAGTTGCGAGCACGTAGACTCAGAAAGAAGTCATACTTCGATACTTAATTTCCCAAACTGAATATATATTATTATTGCTACTAACCGCATTTCTGGATCTACTAACCTTATTACCAATTGTATTATTACATCAATACATTTATTTGCTATATTTCATTCCTGCGTTTGTCATTTATTTGAGACCGGATTTCATCCCGGAATCCACAACAATGCAATTAAGTAAAAACTCATTAGTCTAAAAAGTGTCGAGATTTACCGAGTGTCGCAAACTCGGGTGTGAAATCATCATGAATTCAAATTACCTGTTACTCGAACATTTGGGGTACCAATAATTGTTAACCACCAATGGATGATTGCAAATGATAAACCATTGCAATTAATTTTTTGGGGGAAAAAAAGTAAATTGACAAGAGACGATTATCAAAAATTATGTATTCATTAGAATATTAAATAATTTCCGAAATTATTTTTTTTTTATTACTATCCATGTTATATTTAGTGAGGATGCATGTTTGAAAAGATGTCACTGTTATTGCAAGCTGTGGATTTAAAGTTAACCAGTTTAAGGATCAAAAAGTCCTTTCAAAGAGAATATGCTTTCAAACAAGTACCGAATTTACATTCTCATTTTTTTCGCAGAAAAATCACTTTTAAGACAAGTTCACCCCAACCATTTATGGAACGGAAGACCAGCATTATAACGTTTCAATTACGTAATTTAAGAAATAATCATTTTTTGTTGAGGACCTTTCCGAACCTATAAATATATATATACTTTATTTTCTACCACGCATTTCCCTATAGATTGCCTTAGTGAGTACTGACCAAAGATTTATAATATTTTTTTTAATTATCTTTCTTATGGAAAACTTCGTTTTCTGTAGGTTTCCTCTGTAAAAATAATTATAATAAAATAATTATAATTTTTTTGTATCTAACGAAAATTCAAAAATGAAACATTATTGTTATTGTTTTATTTTCTTTAATTTCTGTTGTGTATTCATTTAGTTCTGTGTCCCGACCACAGACCTAAGGTCAGAAATGGTATCATGACATTTTCCACTGAGTAATTATGAAAATAAAATCACACATATTTTACATAAGTAATGCACTTCGTAAGGCGTGGGCTGCAATCTTGAGAACAATTTTTGTATTTCTTTAAGTCATGGGTTACGTGGAATGCCTTCAATGAGTCTACTGTAATTTTTTTCCAGCCAATTTAAGGGCTCCAATTACAACTAGAATTGGCTGATGATCCCTTGTGCAAGATGTATCAGATTTAGATTTCAAGTTCCTTGTATTTTGATAGTTTATTTTTTTTAAGATCTTCAATGATACATTGTACCATGCAGAGACTGACGTCAATAAGTAGGCACGTTTTGTAATTGCTGTCTCTAATCACGATGTCTGGGCAATTAGATTTGTTTATTCTGTCTGTGTGTATTGTGAAGTCCCATAATTGTTGCTTCTGTTATTATTGTTATTATTATTATTATTTAGATTTTTTCTTTAATGATTTGCTTTATTCCTTCATGGAGACGAGTACATCCTTTGGACATAGTTCTACCAGAAGGGTCCGATTGATTTATCTAATGGAGTCCCAGTCAAGACGGGTGAATTCAAGATTTTGACACACATAACTCATATCAAATATAAAATTTCTTGTGTTATTGAATGACTGAATGGACGATTAAGAGTCTTGCCAAGAAGACAAACATTTCTAAGAGCAACAGGAGAGGAGGCTGTGAAGATTTTCGTTGGGGACAAACATGTCGATGAACAGACAGTGTTTTGCTAATACCATAGACCGAACATGTGAAGAACAACGTAGTTTTAGATAAAAATTCAAACAAAAAGGATGCTTATACACAACATCATAATGAGACAGTTGAAATTTATCCGGCACATCATGATGAAAGAGGGCTGAGAAATGTTGGTATTCACAGGGCGGATTGAACACCTGACTAGATTAAAAGCATAACCTACCTGGGGAGCATGAGTAAATGAATAGTGCAACAGCGATTTGGCAAGATAAGAGAGAGAGAGAGAGAGAGAGAGAGACACAATCACCAACGTGTCTTTCATGTCTATATCGGGTCTGCTGGCCTTAATTTCTCTGACTTTCGATTGGCGTGATGCAGAGAATAGTTACTTCATTGTCTTTTGTTATAATAGATTGCTTATGTTCACAGTATTTGTCTTTGAAATTCATGGCATAATGTTTGCAGATTGCCCAATTGATGTATGATATTGCTTTGTCATCTCTTTGTGTGTATTCTGTTTTGGTAAATTTAGAGCAGCCAGAGACTAGAAGGTCTACGTTTTCTATTTCAACATCGCTATATTTAGATAGTTTTACTGTAGTTTTAGTGGGATGCTTCTTTCGGTTAGGACACGCATGTCAGTGATCAAACACTTTCTTACCTTATTGTATTTTAGTCCGATATCAAGTCTGTTTAAATTAATTTAATTATCATTTTTGATTGGTGTGATCCATAGAATAGTAACCACATCTTGTTATCTTATGCGTGATGTCTCATGTTCAGAGTATTGCTCTTTTTATTGTACTGAATCAATTGAATGAAAGTGAAAAAAAAAGATAATTACTTCGAAATTACAAGGAGGTTTTGACAATGAAAATAATAGAAGTGCTAGTATTTTTTATTCAAGACTCAAAGTAAATCCTGCATTACTATAAACTTAACGAATACGAAATGTGTTTGTATATCGAGGATAACTGATGTCACTTTATGTGCGTTGCAAGCCACAAACTACAACTAGTGGGAATATTCAATAGCAACAACTACAACAGGAACAAGAACAACAACAACAATAATAATAATAATAATAGTAATAATTTATCTTTATATTTCAGGCGAAACATTCGTTACTACTTTACCAATTACATTCACAAGTAATAAAAATTTATGTCGGAACAGACGAAAATATTTGCTTGTTGAAAATCGCAGAAAATTATACTTCGAATTAAATATAAAAGCCTAAATTATATCCACTGTATGAAAACAGGACAAAGATATATCTTTATAGACACTGGTGCTTATTTAGCTGTTATTAAATATAGGAACATAGACTAACATCAGCAAATATATATATATATATATATATATATATATATATATATATATATATATATATATATATATATGTATGTATGTATAATTAGGCATGAAAACGCTAACGTTGTCAAAAGAAAGTGCCTGATGTAAAATCAATGGATCTACTTAGCTATTTCGGCATAGCATCAGTGTTGTATATTTCATTCATTATGTCTGCAATATTTTCAATGTGAAGCAAAAAATAGTGTCTATAATAAAATAAAATAACACACTTTTCTCCACAATTATTGCAGTCATCCGATACTCTCAGTTTCATACTATATTTAGTCGCCACGAAGTTGCCATATACAATATATATATATATATATGTGTGTGTGTGTTTCAGTTTATCTCTCTCTCTCTATCTCTCTCTCTCTCTCTCTCTATATATATATATATATATTAATATACACACACACATGAGCACATACACACACACACACACATATATATATATATATATATATATATATATATATATATATATATATATAACGTCATCCACAGACAGACTGTTTCACTGTTTACAGCTCATCAGTGTGGCTAGACATCCGGTTGCCTCTAGCTAGTCGAAACCCGACTGAATTGGTGTCTGTCAGAGCTTCTAACCACTAAGCCGTCGGCGCACGGTAGGGATGAAGGTGGATTTTTAGCGTATTTATTTTTAGAAACACGCCCAGTGACCGACAGTGACTCAATTCGCATCTGCGAAGAGTCTCGCTATATAGCTTTAATAGTCACTGTTTACCAACCCCACCTCCTCCCAGAGTGCTCAACTGAATTAATTATCGTCCGTAGGTATGCTATATATATATATATATATATATATATATATATATATATATATATATATAGCATACCTACGGACGTTAATGGGTATGTCACCATTCATATAAATACTGTAGTAAATACTGTGTGTTGATCTGCACTTGGAGATTCGTCCACAACTGTGCTGGTCAAACTATCTGCAGAGAGGAACCCGAGACGAATCTATGTCACAGTGCAGAGTCTCGACTCGAGAAACAGCTACCCGATTCCATTTTATAGCGGTTCTACGGGGAATGATTTTGCGCGATACCCCAACATTAAATTCGGCTTTGCGCCACATCTGACCGCGTGGAGCGGTTGGTATATATCCTGAAGTTGGAGATTCGTCTCTAGCTGTGATGGTCAAACACTCTACCTCCGAGTAGATAGGATCTCCAGAGTATCATCTCAGGAAATAACTACCCTAGCCCGTTTATACGATATCTACGGGGAATTTTTGTCCGAGCTTACGGGATCGGATACCCTACATTAAATTCAGCCTTGTGCCACATCTGACAGCGTGGCGCGGCTGGTAGTTATCCTGTTGGAGATCCATTGTGGAATTCACTTGACTTACTTCTAGCACTTGACTACTTTCTCTACGGACCGCTGGCGAATCTTATATATGTTGTTCGTCTCCTAAGTATTATCGTTCATTACCAACCTGTGGTTATTCTGTTCAGTCGCATTCCTTAGTTTACAACAATATATATATAAATATATATATATATATATAATTGTATATATATATATATATATATATATATATATATATATATATATATATATATATATATATTTAGAGAGAGAGACAGTCAGACAGAAATAAACATATATATTAATATAATTGTATATATATATATATATATATATATTTATATATATATATATATATATTTAGAGAGAGACAGTTAGACAGAAATAAATATATATATTGATATATATATATATATATATATATATATATTCATACACGTTTCATTAAATAATATAGACAAGTGTTGTCTATTTATTTTATGTAATTTTTTTTTCGTAACATCTGATAAGTTTAATAACATTATCGTTGAACGAAGAAAGAAATTCTCAATATTGATCCATATATTTTTTTAATATAATCTAAGCTTTCGGCTTACATAAGCCATTATCAAAGATGTCAATTACAACATATTAAGCAATATACGGACAAGACAGTGATGATAGTCTGTCAATGTTTACATAGATGATTTCTAAGCAACGATAAACACGCGCTTATAAGACGCTAAAAGCGAAAATCGCACCGCATCTCTTGACGTCACACATGACCACACGAGAGTGAATTGGAGAATGAAGTATGGCATCTCTACAAATATACTTAAATGACTATATTAAGTATATTTGTAGAGATGCCATAATTAATTTTGTTTAGGTTGGGTTTCAACTGTTTGATGTATAATGCTTCAAGGAATTTTAGTTTTTGTCTATTGTTTTCATGTAGAAGTATAATTGTGTTTCCGAAATATACATATAGTGACATTTTGTTTTATTTGGTTTTAAAAATTAAATCAGTTAAGTCGATGCTGTTACTTACCACACACCGTCGAAGACGTTTAGAAAAGTTGCTCATCACTTGACGGAACATTTCATATATGTATGGATTAAATATTAATTTTTCACAATAATTGGGAAAATCAGAAATCCCTCTCTTCTACAAGAAATATGGATTAATTATTAGATTTCGCATTTGATACATTTTGATAAAAGCAAGAATCCGTGTCTTCTCCAACCAAATGCATGGCTTAAATAGCAACTTGGTTTTCTAACTTTCGATGGCATCCAGGCTAGGAGAAGTGAAACGAAAAAATACGAATATCTTTCACAAATTATTCTGTACAGAGGTAGAAAATAATTCTGTACAGAATAAGAACCAATACTTTCTTCTGAAGAAATAACAATTTACATATATTATTCCTTACTGTCTTATGTTTTGGTGGCGTTCCTATAAATATGCATTAGCAGAAAATCATTCATAATCCTGAGTATGGCATTAAAAATGTATTAGCGTTTTTTCAACAAGATCTAAGAGTCAGACATATTTATGTTGAAATGGAAGCACTTCATCGAAGACTTGTAGATTTAATTTTACCATAAATAAACAAAATAACATGAATTTATGTATTTAATGTTTATTTAATAAAAAAATACACTAATCTGATTCGATGAATAAAGTAACACCTTATTTACTATCGACCGTAGAATTCCGGATTAATCGTAAAAATTAAAATAAATATCCACTAATAATTACAGGTTTCTAAGATTCTGGTATTAATTATTTGTCTATGAAAAGCTGGAATTAATATGTTACGTGTTTTCGTATAAAGGTGCAAGTGAAATAAAATAGAAGAGTAGTTAAATTGTAATAATGACAATGCTTCAACTAAGGAATTCGTAATCTATCATTGATAATATTTAATCTTTTATGCATCATTTTGATGTCTTCCCACTAATGAGGCTATTGTGGACCATTCTACTGACTATAAAGTTAGTAGGAATGTAGGCCTCGGAGGAACGGTGATATAGACTGTTCTACTGAAGCTGTTTGCATCTCCTGTCGAATTCTCTGCTTTTGGCAGAGAGGAACTCGGACGAGGCTGGGCTGAAAGGGCAAAGTTACGTCCGGGGAGTGAGATAGACCCGAACATGTTTATGCAGGTTCTACCGGTATTTTTTGGACGCGACAACGGGATCGGATGAGTAACTTTAAACTCGGCCTTGTACCACCTATATCCCTTGTGTGGGGACAGTTAAATATTAACGATAATATAGACTGTTCTACTGAGGCTGTTCGCAGCTGCTGTCGAACTCTCTGCTTTTGGCAGAGAGGAATTCGGACGAGGCTGTGCCGAAGGGGAGAGTTTCGTTTGGGGAGGTAGACAGACCCGAACCTGTTTATGCGGGATCTACGGGGATTTTTTGGCTGAGCCTACGGGCGCGGTTAACCCACGTTAAACTCAGACTTGTGCCACATATATCCCTCGTGGGGATGCTGTTAAATATTAACTGTGATATAGACTGAACGCTGGTCAACCGACACACACTCCCAAATCGTCTAACACACTTCTGTTGTATTTACTGTCCAATACACTATTTATTTGCAAACCTTTGTTTTGTTATTCCTTAACCAATTACTTGGTCGCAACGTGCACCGTGTCTCTTTCGGGTGTTAGTGATGATGGCTCTTCACAACTATCTGCCCCTGCTAGTTTAAGCAACTTTTAAACCTATACATCAATCTTTGTTCATTCGTAAGAATCGTTCGGTAGGTTAGTTATTGTTTCCCTCTGTTTCTCTTGGCTTCAATGAGTCATGTGGGTCTTAGATTCTCTTGGTCCTCTTTCCACATTATTAACCAGAAGTTTCATCTGTAGTTTTTCAAGAAATTATGTGCCTCTTAGTCCATATTTCCCTTTGAATTTTCTAGTTGATCCAGTGTGCAATTTTATGTTAATATATTTCTTATTCTTCTGTATCCCTTCTGGATTTTGACGATCACGGCTCTCCACAATTACCTATCTTTATTAGCAATCAGTTTTTTCTCTCTCGTAAACCCTGTTCTGCTAACCATTTGCATATGCTCGTTAGGTAAATTATGCTCCGTTTTTCCGTGTCTCTCTTGTCTTCAATATGACTTGTGAGCGTCACATTTTTCGGGCCTCATTATGTACCCTTGGAATTTCAACTCTCTCTTTTAGATGTTAAGTATTAGTGTACATGCTGTTTCTATTTTCTCTAAAACATAGTCGTTGCTCTGTAGAACTACTTTTCTTTTGTATCGTGTTTCTTCTTCCTCGGTGAAGTGATTGTCAAGCATTATTTGCCTCATAATAGATTAGATATTATATTATTTACATTATTCGGACTATTGTCCTCATCTTTGTCACCATATTTACTACAAGGCTCCGGCCTACTTCAGGTGGTTGGAATGTTGAACTGAACCATTTATTTCGCTCATTGGGGTAGACTGTTCTAGTTCCACGTGCCATGTCTAAAGGATGCCAGTTATTAGTTATCTCCTCTCTTCAAGTTTAACACCGCCTTAACCAGGTATTGAACTCACACTCTTTGGGTCCTGTCACAGGATTTAACTAACGCCTATATCCACTGTGCCATGTATCCTCAAATATAGACGGAACGATAAAGTTCTAACGGAAAAGCAAACAAAATGGAACATATAGCTATCATCAGAATGAGACAGTTTAAATTTTTAATTCACATAATGAGGAAAGAATACTTGGACATTCAGGACATCTGTGTTTGAATTTCTTGGAATTATAGACCTAATGTCATCAGCATCAATTTTTTTACCAGTGCTCATATTGCAATGTTTGCTTCTATCAAACCCATGTATTTACTAGAGCTCATATTGCACTTTTTGTTGTTTTTATCGCTTTTCTCTAGCACTACCTAAAACTGGTTCCCATATTGTATTCACTTCTATGCTTGGTCGGCTCAGGAGATTTTTGTGGCCTAGCATATGTGCTGATTCCTTAAGTTTACGAATTTTCCAATGGTGTTCTTTGTCTATGATCTCAACCTGATCCCACAAAGGGCGTTGATCTCATTTTTCTCTCTATATGTGGTCAGCCACACATGATTTTTACACTTCCCCTCGTATTACAGCTTTCTGGTGTCCTTGAAGCCTTACCTTAAGGGAGTGGCTTGTCTCCAACCACCTGAAGAAGGTCAGAGCATACAACGGCCGAAACGTTGTAATAAATATGGCGACAAAGATGAGGACAATAGTCCGAATAATATAAATAGTGTACATAATACCTCATCTCAGAAACAGATAGATAGACAGATAGATATTACATATCAGTTTAGCGCTTATCTTTGTCTCTGTGGTGGCAAGAGCTATTTACCCTCCTTACTAGCATGAATGGACTGATCCATTCATGATGAGTATTACTGAGTAATTGTCTTGAAGGAGAAAACAGAAGATAATACTATTGCAATGTCTTTGTTTAGCTAAGTATTGAATACTACGATCATGTCTGACTAGGTCAAGTTAAGTTTCGTGTCTTGCCAGACTCCACATTACAACAGATTCTAACGAAATTGATTTATATCTGAATATATTTCTTAGATTCTGGAAGTCATGTTTCGCAATTCGTTGGCGTTTTCAGATTTCTGTTTCGCATTTTTCCCTTGCCAGTAACTATACTATTCGGATAGTTGAATTTTTGAACATACCTGTGATGTTCTTTGCTTGTATTCTTGCTTCCTTTTACTACATTATTTAAGAGTTGTCGCTTTCTTCTTTTTTTTTTCAGCTTTCGTTCAGCACAATGTCATTCGCGTATCTTATCTTGTTAAGATATTGTCCACCGATAATAAATCATGGTACATCTTGTATTTCTCTTAGAATCATCGCGGTGCATAGGTTGAACAAATCCGGTGAGAAAACGCATTCTTGGTTAACTACTCTTTCTATTTTTACGTATTCCGTTAACAAATTCCCTGTCCACCTGAAAGTTGTTTGGTTCCAGCAGAGACTACAGATTAACTAGTAATACTACTAAAGTAAAAATGTAAGTAAGTCTGTCGACATCGTTTAGCTTTTGGATAAGTAAACAAAATAAAAAACAAAAACATGAAAGAACTCTATTGGTCGAACCACATCGACTAATAGCTTAAGTTCAGTTGTGGAACGATAGACTTTTATATATGTAGGATATGAGTTCAAACCTATCAGTAAACGTTTATTATTCCAATCTATGATGCACTTTACAGTCCTAAAATGACGATCACTATATGTGAGGATATTGATTTTACTCATCACGCTAGACAGTGACGATTATGTCTTCATTATAACCTAAATAATATATACATTATGTATAATTTTAATTATCACTATTCACTATTTTATTTGGCTATGTGTGCTTCACTTTTTTCACTATGACTTCAGTTTATTTATTCCTCTATCTGATCACAATATTTTTTTTAATTTTTTTTTATAATATTATTTTTCCTATTTTAATAACTGTTAAATCTTTTCAAATCGACCACGGGGTTTTTTGTGAAGTATGCTAAAGATTCTTCCTCAGAATAGTTATTTACGTATAATGCATACGTAAAATTAGTGAAATGTTAGCAAAAAAAAAAAAATGCGAACTTTCAATATCCATTCAATCTGACTATATTTTGCCTTTGTAAAATACATCTTTTGTATTTCGGTAAGTTTGCTGAATGTCTGAGATATTTCGACATTTATGTTAACCTGTACTTTCATACGTAGTCCTATCTAAATAGTCATAATTTCCCGTCAATAATTATCTTCTTTTACACACACACACACACACATATATATATATACGCATGCATATATGCAAATACATGTATATATTATAAACAAAGCATTACCTTATTTATCTCTATATATTAAAATTAATTTCGGACTTTTTCGTCAATTTCATAATATATGATGTTATTTCGTTAAGATGCGCTTCGAGCAGACATGAGCGCTGGAAAAAATATCAGGAGAAATTTGTTGTTTAAAAAAAAAACAATAATTTGAATTTGTTCATAAGACACATTCTCTGTAGCTAAATGGTAAATCACTTCAGGCAAGATGACGGTTCGTGTCGGATGCAGGTAGGAGAAAATTTTTCTGAAATTTCTCGGATATTCAGTTTGGTAAATGTAGTTAATACTGTTTATTATAAACAGCGCATTTACTTAAATATTTGTATGTATGAAAATAAAAGTATAAACAGTGTATATATATATATATATATATATATATATATATATATATATATATATATATATACACACACATATATATATATATATATATATATATATATATATATATATATATACAAACAGTTTTGTTTAAATAATTTAGACGTATTATATCTATTTTACTTTTAATCCTTTTGAGTCCACGAATTCATTTTCTTAATATCTATTTTTCCAAGTACTTTCAATCTCATCTGAGGCCGTCATAAGAAGTGAGTTTATATTTTTCGCATTTACTGTTTCAGGGTGTTGTTTTTTTCTAAGGACACTCAAACCCTGATGTTGACATTGTGCTAACGTCAAAAGTACTCGGAATACATGAATATGTAACATGGTAATTTTTCTCTTTCGTTAAAAAGTTTACACTGTGAATATGAGAGACTACTACTGAAAATAAGTATATATATATATATATATATATATATATATATATATATATATATATATATATATTGGTTCCGTAGGAATCCCTGAAATGCAATGAGGTGCTAACCTGACCATGTGCCCAATGTATTCAGATATGCCAGGGCAGGTCTTCACCAGTGATCATACCAAAAGTTTATTGCATATGACGATTTCGTAATGCCATGCTTTGAATGTCTGGCCTGCACTAGAATCTGCAAATCCAGTTTGGGCCTGACAAGCCATATAAAAATACACATTGGAAGTGAAGATATGCAAAGTCAACTTCCATCACCCAGAGGTTATTTGATATATGTAACAGGAAATACAGATCGATTGCTGGCTTTATGAGACACTGTCGTTGACACAACAAATGGATGCTGTGTTTTGTGTTTTGGGGGTGTTTAACTGATGGACTGGACATATCAGTTATGGACATACTCGCTTTGTGAGTCAACAGCCACGATTCAATATATATATATATATATATATATATATATATATATATATACGGTTGCATCTAAATAATACAACAATAAACGTTGAGACCTAGTTATCAAAATCTTCGTTCACTTAAATTCATGCAGTCGAAGTTCTAATTAGAACAAATGCTACGAACCTATTTATAGAAAAGTCAGATCGAAGTGACCTCACGGCTGTAGGAAGTGACTGATGTCGAGATGCCATGCAGCGCCAATAACATTTCAGACACATCCATGGATTTTGTCGATAATCTCGAGATTTAGAACATACTGCCAGATCAGATTTAGCAGGAGTATTCAATGTACGGATGGATGGTAGATTTATAAATGTGCAAGACAGATTCTGACAAAAAAGATTGTCTGGCATGACACAGTTCTAGCTATTGATTCAATATAATGTGTCCACTTCATGTCAGTCAAAATTTTGAGACCAAGTAGCCGCAATGATTTGCTGGATGTCATCCAAATGTCATTCTCTATGTTGTTTAATCTTTGTAAATTATGGTAGACTTTTAAGCATTTATTAAGATTCTAATTGGTAACAAAGTAGTGATGATGAAGATGGTGTTGGCAGAATTTTCTAGTCTAAGTTTAATTAAATTTCTTTCGATTTTTTGTATATCTTTTCTCCAGCCTAATTTATTTCTGTGTTTTTTTTTTAATCGTCGTGACTTCATCTTATAATACTTAAAAGTCTCCATTTTGTTCCACTTATTTATTGTTCCACGTTATTCTTTCTTTCTACATTTCACAATTTATTTCCGGTTTATGTTCTTTTCTTCCGCGTCTTATAGATTTTTTACCTTAAATTTCATTCATTCATAATATTTTTTTTTCACTTTGAAAGTTAATTTATATGCGTCAACATCTTTTCTTCTGTGCGTGTGGGCCCAACGCGTAAGCACATGTGTATGTTTATATGATTTTTTTCACCCCGAAGTTTCAAGAATGCCTGATAGTTCTCTTTTCTCCCATCGATGATATGACCAAATGATCGATCGAAAAGACGAATTATTTATTTTTTTTATTTTTTTGCTTCTTTTATTAATTTCATATTTTTTATATCCATTTCCCTGCAATATTTCCGGAAAGAATATCGAAAATTTTCGGCAACATTTATTGTTACTCTGCCGACTTCTGCTTCGTCTTTCCTTTCTTGTAATAGAACAAACAACAAAATATAAAAGTACACCGTTACAGTTTGTTGAGCGAATTCATTCCTTCGAAAAGCCATTGAGTTCGTTTCTTCTTTTCACTTTCAAGAGAATCACAAAAAAAACAAAATCGATTTCAAACCGTATTTAAAGATTCAGTGCGGATCAAATATGATTGAAAGCATAAAAAGTTATCTATAGGCAAAGCACAGGTTTATAAA
>CAHIKZ030001713.1:1142500-1180000 GCA_903632075.3 Acanthosepion pharaonis
AGTGGGAAGGCCAAGACCGACTTTGCATTTACCAACTCCCATCGTTAGTCGAAATAATCGATATTTCCATGCTTCTACGGCAGTTTTCATGTAGTTTGCGGACATTTTCTACTGGCCAGAGTGAGAGCCTATAGCTGGCTTCTACGAATAGGCAGGAAGATTCTATTGGCCAGCGTGAGAGCCAACAGCTGAATGACACGAATGTTAACTAGCATGCTAGCATGCAACAAAAAATCGACAGCTGCATTCGTCACAAGTGGGAAAAATTTAAATCTGCATGGCACTTTACTCCAATTGGCTCATTCGCTTGCTTAAACTCAACGTTGATTCTGATTCCGCAGAACTGGGTTGGGTGTGAAAAATATTGTTAACATTCTTTTTTCATTCGGTTTTTCCAGCTACGAGGCCTTTTTTAAAGCTGATCGTTTTGTGTTCATTTTGTTTAGTTCTTTTTTCGTAACAGATTTAATATTTAGTATAGAGCTTAGAAAAAATTCGCAGTGTGAGATAGGCAATAAGTAAGGCATGTAGCAACATCAGCACGACAAAGGGAATTCCTTTAAAGGCAAGGAAGGGCAAAAATACTTGAAGTCAAGTGATAGCGATTGCTGTATGAGGCGTACGAGTTTTGAATCAAGCACGGGCAACGCCGGGCCATGCTGCTAGTATATATATATATATATATATATATATATATATATATATAATATCGTTTGTGATATTTCGTTCCTCCCTCTGAATATATACGATTTCATCGGTCAGAACAAAACATTAGTATAATATATATATATATATATATATATATATATATATATATATATATATACACACACTATATATATATATATATATATATATATATATATATATATATATATATATATATGTATGTATGTTGGTGCGTGTATTTGAGCAGCAATGTTTTTATTTATAGTCTTCTATAAATGAAGCATGTACCAGGAATTCTTTTCTATTTTATTATTCTACTCCCCACTATTGGGGAGAGAGAGAGAAGCAAGAGCAAGAGCGAGAGAGAGAGAGAGAGAGAGAGAGAAAGAGCGAGCGAGAGAGAGAGTTTGTGTATCATCTACCCTCTTGCCTCAGTTTCTTTACCTTGATGCGACTACGCAGGTAAATAAACGAGAGACGCTGGGAATCTAAATAAATTTATACATACACACACACACGCGCGCGCACGCACACACACACACACACACACACACACACACACACGCGCGCGCACACACACACACATATATATATATATATATATATATATATATATATATATAGAGAGAGAGAGAGAGAGAGAGAGAGAGAGATAGAGAGATAGACAGATAGATAGATATAGATATATGGCTCTGTTTGGACAGCAACCTTTCATTTATAGACTTTTGGCTGATGACCAGCGGAATGTCTTTGTTTAAGTTTTATTTATTCAATTTGTTCACGCTTCAGAACATTTTTCTTGTTTCCGGGGAAATTTTGATAATAAATTTTCCAGTGACTTGTCAGTGATTTCAACTTTAATAAGCCATTATCAAAGATATTTTTAAGTTGGTAGGATTGTGCCTACGTATAAGCATTTTACTTATTCGCTAGTTTTTAAATTATTGCCTCTTCCGACCTCGGTTGGTTTTATGCATTTTTTTTTCTTATGTTTCACATCTTCACACGTCAGATTTTTATGCCGTTATCACTTTTTGGTATTAGTTTTGAAATATATTTATTAAATTTATTCTTAAATTGAATGGAACCTTATTGCTAGTATTGATTTTTCTTATTAAGGATTCTAAAGCGTTTGCGCGGAGTTACATTCTTCTAGTTTCACTATTTCAGACCTTCTTATGCCGTGTATGCAGTCGGATTTTTCTCACCTTTTTCGCATTCCATTGCTAAGAAGGAACTTCCATTTAAGTGACTTCTTCTCGAGAACTGATACTTTTTTCAAACAAACACCCGTGAGAATGATTCTCGGATCAATACAAGATTAATCTCATGTCTAGAGTTAAGCGTTGTGTATCCTGCCTATCCGATAATCTACACTCACTTCTTCCTCTTACGTCGATACAACAACCCCATTCAATAAACTTTGGACCTTATATTGGGTGAACAGTGAGTAAAAAAATAATAGTTTTTATTTTGTTTTCTTTAATTCACATATATTTAAGCAGTAACAACTCACTCAAACAAGTTCTATTAAATTGAACAGACCGGTTGTGTTTCTTTCATTTTCTTATTTTACTTTTCCAATTTTCGAATAAGTTGTTGCCCATCTGGATCAGATTTGTGGAGTAACTGTCCAGTGAATATTTTTGTTCGAATATCTTTGACCGTTTCTGTCATTATAATCAACTGTATGATGTCAGTCTTATAAAAAAAAATGTTTACTTCATGTCAGCTGAAGCCATATTGAAATACGTCGTCTCATTTATATATGAGTGCATAAACTTGTTCATATAGTCCTTCAACTACTGAGGGAGATACTTTCAAGTAGGAATCCTTGAATTACACACTTCCCTATAATGTCGTTGCCGGTAGGACATTCATTACAAATGGATGAACGTGACTTTTTGGAAAAGAGGTTACGTTATTTTCGCAGCCAAATTCTAGATCAAAGGATTTAAAGGCAACAGAGTAGATAAAGATGGAATGCAAGTGACCGATTTAATTTCAACGACAACAGGATATGAAAAAATCTTGAGAATTCCATCAATAACATATAAGAAAAATATCAAGTCAAAAGAAAGATTATTTATTCAATCGGTTAAGAGATGCAAGCAGATGCAAGCAGATGCTGCAAATTACAAAGACTTTGACAAGAAGAAATGTTTATAGAATAAGAATTAATCCCACAAAGATTAATGAATGGTATGAACGACATTTGGTATGGATATAAAACGATGGAACAATTGCAACTGAATAAAATATCATGGAAATCATGTGTTGATTTTATGCAACAAAAGAATTGAGTAAAAAATTAATGAAAAGGAAGCATTACAAAATTTAACTCTGATGAAAAAGAAACAGAACACAAATTAACTCTGATAAAATGAAACAATACAAAACTTAACTCTAATGATAATGAAACAGTACTGAACACTAGTGAAAATTGGAGGCACGGTGGAGTAATGTGTAACGGCTCGGATTGAGGAATCGGGAAGCCGAGTTCGAATTCCAGTCGAGACCATTACATTCACTTACATTCTAATACCCTTGGAAAAGGTATGAATTCTCTCCTTCTTCTCCCATCTATGGCCTTGGATGACAAGTGGTCTACTTCAGAAAGAAATGACAACCTACTACGGGAAAAATCTGCCTCGTCAGTCATGTATCAAAAAATACATGATCGCCTAAGCGTGTATCACGCATGGCACATAACTGAGTTAAATTTAAAGTATACAAGAATTAAACCTAATGAAAATAAAACTGTAAAAATATAATGAAACAGCATATGAAATAATCTCAAGTTCAACGACGTGTATAAAAGATCTTCATAACAGAGAGGTGCAGTTATATTTAAATTGTTTGGCTCATTTACATATTAGTGATTCGAATTATATGTATAGTATGCATATTATTAAAGAAGGGGATATTCAGGTAGGTCAACTTAAAATGCATATGTTGTAACACAGGCAATATGTAGGACTTAATATGTATTTATTTTAAGCAGGAAGTTATTGTTTCTTGTACTACTTATTTTTTCTTTTATGTAATCCACGTGAGAACATGTTAAGAGTTATGGGTAGGGAAATTTATATCAAAGAAACGAGTTCAAATTTTCTCGCTAGAATTTACCGTAAATATTTATAAGACAACCAATCGACTTGCTTTTAATATTGATGCCAAATCTGATTTTCCAGTTATATATTTAGAGAATCTTGACCAAAACAAATAATTATCTGAAATGTTATAGGATCTGACCTGGTATCTCGGCTTCAGTTAATTTCCCACAGCTGGGAAAAGCTGACAGGAAAGCTGACTTTTGTCAGCTTTCCTGTGCCTTTTCGATATATATTTTCATAGTTTATAACTCTATAAAATTAAGCGCAGTACTTGATTTACATCATTTTACAGTTGATATCGCAAAATGTAACCGTAAGTTTTATGCTAATAGTTTCTTTTGTCGCACTTCTACCTTGTGGAACTATCTTCCGGCTTTTTGTTTGAAAAATTTAAATACAATGGCAGTCGACATCTACAGTCTTCTTTACTCTTCTTCTTTTATTGTTCTGTGTCCTTCATAGTGTTTTTTTTTTCTTTTCATATTTTCTAACACTTAGTAACATCTTACGTGTTAGTGGCTTTATTGCCTTGCTTAGGGTGAAATAATTAAAACATAAGTGTAAGCATAAGATCTATGCTAACATATTCTTCTCGCTTGTGAAGCTATATTCGGGCTTCTTGCATTCAAGTAAACTTTGATCTTCAAAAATTCAAATGTCTTATCAGAAGTCATTTTCTGTCTCCTTAATTTCTTTTATTAGCTTCTCCACTTACATTCTTTTTCAGTTTCATTCACATTTATTTATCCCCTAGTGGAATCAGAGAGTTATCGCCTTAATTAGTATGAAATGATTAAAAAAGATATTCCAACTCAGTTTTTATACTTAATAATTTTTTTCAGTTTAATATTTACATATATTATTTATATTATTACTATTAAAGTAAACAGGAAACGTCGTGGGGCGTTGTAATGGTTAGAATACTCATTGGGAACTTTTTTAAATTGTTTTTTTTACTCCACTCCCGCCACAGACAAAGAATTGTACATTTGGGAACTATTTAGTTTTTTCATAAAGACAATGAGGCATTATAGTCGATGTAGTAAGAAAAGATAGTAAGAGTGAGTTATTTTGGTGTTAGGAATATTGTTTGTATATCTGTGTCATTGTTTTTGTTTCGATAAGATTAAAGTTAAGACAGATAAAGACTGCCGTTTTCCCCATCCCCTTTGTAGGCTTTGTGCCACATTTTCTGTATTTTAGCAGAAATATCGTAATGGATGGGATATGGTAATAATAAATGAAAAATGTACAAAAAAAAAATTAAATAAAAACAAAAAAATACCCATCAGAGTTGAAATTAGGTATAATTTCTATAATGGATCCTATAATGATTTCTATAATCATTCTTTAGTTATATCTATAATGATACACTTGAATTAGAAGTCAAAGATTCATTCACTTAATGAAAATCATGTTAATGTAATTTTTGTTCTTGTGAGACAAAATTATTTCTTAAATGAGCCTGGTTCCTCTACCTCAAAAGTAGGAAAGTGAGTTTTCAAAAAATTCATATTTGTCATATATATTTAATAATTGAGTGGATTGCAATCCAAGTCTACTCTTTCTCGCAATCTTGGCTACGCGCAAGGACACACACACACACACACACACACACACACACACACACACACACACACACACACACACACAACGAACACACGCGCGCACACACACACACATACATATATTAATAAATACACATATGCCTACGTTTAATGTGCTACTAAAGTTGGCAAAATTTGGTTATTATTTGTATACTTACCAAGGTATGCACGTCAGCACGCGCGTATACCGTCGCAGTTATCTATTTCATTTACCTAACCCCTATCTATCTATCTATCTATCTATCTATATCTATATATATATATATATATATATATATATATATATATATATATATATAGTATAGCTGGCCATTAGCATTCGAGTATACCCGTCTAGAGCAGCTAGCCACTACCTATTTCAGATGCATTTGTGTTTATTTAACACCCACATAGCCTAACCTGTGTTTTATATTGCAACTATGTCTTACTGTTTATATATATATTGACAAAATGTAAAACAATTTTAACAAGCAACATACTTAATGAATAATTCGTTCATCACAATATGTGTAACTATAACTTTTAAGTAAATGTTTTTTTCACAGTAAAAGAAAATAAATTATTACGGTTAATATGTAAACAAATGTGTACTAACTTCTGAGCTTGGCACGTTAAATTTACGTCCATATGTATACTTTATATCCCCTTTCTTAATAAATATATTAATCTAACTATGTTGGTTCTTTAAAAACAGAGAGAAAACAAATAAACATAAGTGCTTAGAAGCTGAGAGAGAATGGGGAGGTTGTAAATCTAAACACAATTCAAACTTCAAAATTTAAAGTTAAGACTTCCTACATTCTTAGCGTTTCTCTCGACGTATACATCGCTAGTCCGCGAAAATTCTCCTCGACTAAAATATTCAGAACTTCAGTGGAAACATTAACATCTGTTGTACTATAAAGATTATTGATTTTAGATACTTCTGTTTTCACAGCCGTAGCTCGTCCAAAACTCAACATTGCTCCCTTTCCTAAAGCGCGTATTTGACTTGATGTTATGAATTCGGTCATTAATTCGTCTCAGTATATCTAAAACTAATTTATCTTTTTGGTGTCATCTCTTCAATTGTTAGAAATGGACATCTGACTCTCTGACTATGACAGTTGCTGTTTGCTGATCAGAATACTATAGAAATAATCAAAGCTCTTTTAATCTCAATGGGTTTGTCGATATATTATACACACATTTCATTCTGGAGGGTGAGAAAGGCCAATTGGCAATACAGTTCATTAATCTAAAAAGGTGGATCATCAGTATACTCCTAAGACACCTATCAGGTAAAATACTAATTTTAGAAGATTTTTCACTTTTAAATGCCATATTTGTTTAGATCTCTCGTATGCATATATGTTCTTGGTCTAATTTTATCGGATATGAAGAAAGAGGAGTAATTTGACTTTCGGCGGATATATTGAAGGCAATCTGGACAGAGGAAATCAGTGTATAACATACCCAACTAACATGGGTAAAGAGCTTGGAAGAACAATGTTTAGGAGTGATAGAAAACAGTCAAAATGTACTAAGATCTACAAAGGACAGGAAATTATGGAGAGCTATAATCGTCGACTTCCTAATGGAACACGGTAAAAAGAAGAAGAGGAAAAAGTCCCCGAACACATGCAGATAGACATCAACATATTATTATTATTAATTATAATAATAATGTTAATAATAATAATAATAATAATAATAAGAAGAAGAAGAAGAAGAAGAAGAAGAAGAAGAAGAAAAAGAATAATAATAATAATAAGAAGAAGAAGCATATGAAAGGTCAAATATCAGAAACACACTCAATAGATCTAGATTTTGTCACAAAGAATTGCGAACAAGAAGAAGAAGATGCCTTAAATACCAAGGAGTCAATGAAGGAGATGGAATACAACATACGCAAATGAAAGACAATTTAGAAAAGAATACTACAGGCGTCTGCATCTGATGTCCAATACCCAGTTGAATTCACAAAACAGGATATCCGCCATAAAAGATTTGCCTGTCCTTGTGAGGTAATACATTTTAAACATGATTAATTGAACCATAGCTGACATTAAACGAACGGATTTCAAAACGAGAAACCTCACTAGCCACAGCATGCATCGTCTTAAGGCTGGTGTTGATCGTATTTATGTGCCAGATCCGAAGGAGGCAGATGATTCATTCGACTATTAATACTATCTTAGAAAACCACATCAATCGTTCTTCAAAGATAACTGGAAACTAATGAAAATTAACATATTGTAGATGCAAAGAAACTAAAATACAACGCAAAAGCATATGCAATGTACCAAATGCAAACACGTTGTAATGATAAGCATCTTTATGGTCAAAACTATGCCTGTACCAAATAAAATGATGTAGAAAAACTGCGTACCTCTCAGTGGTTACGTAGAGTAGGGATAAAAGCTGACAGAGAAAGTTTTATTCTTGCTGTCAATGCTTGTTTACTTGAAATTTCCAAGTACACATACTGAAAATTGTTTTAGCCAGGAATGCCGATTTTGAGATAAAAGTCCAGACGCAATTACCATTTTGTATCAAGTTACATAGTGTAAGCACCCACTGAAGATTAAATTACTACTATTACTATTACCAATAATAATAATAATAATAATAATAACAATAATGCAATACACACAAACAGAAAAAATCAAACCTAATAGCGCTGACATCGTGATTAGAAACCGAAAAAAACAATATGCGCCGACTTATTGACATGTCATCCCGATAGACTGCAATTTATCTTTGAAGATCTTCAAACAAAAAAACTGTCATAATATATGTATATTAAAATCTAAATCTCAAAAATGTGGCACATGCGTACATTGACTATTCCAGTTGTAGTTAGAGCCCTCAAATTGATTTGAAAAATCCAATAGACTCATTGAAGGCGTCCCTGGAAGCCCATGCCATCCAATAATACAAAAGAATTGTACTCATATGTACAGGTCCCATCTTGGAAGGGTGTTATCTATGTAAAATATATGTGATTTTTTTTTAGAAAACTGCACAGTGGAAAATGTCAAGATGCAATTTCTGACCTTAGGTCCCTGCTTGGGACCAGGAAAGAAATGTATATACAACAGAAAACTAAGGAAATAAAACAACAACAAAAACAACAACAACAACAACAACAACAATAATAATAATAATAATAATAATAATAATAATAATAATAATAATAATAAATATTCAGCAGCTAGCATAAAGCGGAAACTTCGCTGAAAGTGGAATTTCTCTAGTCTGTTCCATTTATTTTGCATTGTTGTTCTTGTGATAGACTGAATGAATCTCTTAACCTTCCAGCCATTGCGATATCGGCCTTGGATGGCAACCAATCCAGATTAAGCACTCATAATTCGGAAATATGGCGAAGCACTTTCACTATATTTCTAAAGAACACTAATAGGCTCGATAATTTCCAAAAATATCTCTTCATTCAGCCATCATTTATCATAAGTTTCAGGGGAAAATCTTGGTAAATGATTCTATCAAACCAGAAAACAAACACATATGAGATTGAGCGTATATATTATTGCTGGAGTTTGATTTACAGCAAATATTTGAAAATATTTAACAATTTCTTTTGCATTTGACTCCAGTATTATATGTCAAGTATACTTTAGTAGCGGATTTTCAATTAAAGATTTTCCTTAAATTAATAAATATTCTATTATATTTTTCTTATTTTCTTATCATGTCTTATGAATGTTAAAATATTTTATATGTTCGCATATTTTCAGCCATTATTTTTATCATCAAAAATAGAATATGGATTTAATATTCGATATTTTTTCTCGTTACGATAGTAAAACTTTATAAATATAAAATAAATTATAAAAAATATAAATCAATTTTTTTATATAAATATATAAAATTTATAACTTGATATTTACATAACTGTCGAGACGATAAAATAAACAGAATTCTTGAAACAAGTTAATATATTATTTAGGAATGCAATGTTGTTCTTTTATAGTTATTGCTTTTAATGTTTTTACATTTTATACTAATGTTTTTACAGTTTATACTTATAATTTTATAAATATATATATATATATATATATATATATATATATATATATATATATATATATATATATATGGAGAAAGAGAGTGGGAGTGGTATGAGCTTCAATGAGTGTGTAGATATTTATTGGGTGGAATTTTAGAATTGATTTGGTTTCAGGAATATTCAGTGTATATATATATATATATATATATATATATATATATATATATATATATATATATATATGTATATATATGTTAATGTATATTTCGACAGAAACGTTTCTTTCAAACATCTTTCATTGAAGACAACCAACAAGGCGGATTAATATTTAATATTTTTTATTCAGTTTTTCCAGAATCCTAACATTTTTACCGTTTTGTCGGTGTTAAGGAATATAAAAAGTGTCCATTATTCTTATTTTCCAAAACTCTTTGGTCCACTTCTATACCCATTTTCAAGGATATTTTGTCTTGGCTATTTTATTTTTTCTTCATGTTTTGACTGTTACATTGTAAATTAAGTTTAACCCGAAACAAAAAAAGAAAAACGAAAAAAAAAGACAGCAAAATGAAGAGGTTATGTCAGACCCCATTACCAAGTGGAACAATTTGTGTACCGACCGCGTGTTGTACGTAAGTGTAACAGATATTACTTCCGTCTGCATGTCAGTCTGCAAGCATAGAAATACATCATACTTATCATAAAAACCAGGCTGTATGTGTGTGTGTGTGTCTGTTCGTTTATATATTGTATCGGATTCCCTACATTTTTCAACCGATTTCAACAAAACTTCACAGGACTACGTAAAATTACCTTGCGGTTGTTCTGACAGCGCCAAAAATTGGGAAAAAGCAATAGTCTTAGCTCGAATTCAATTTGAAAACAGGATTGAGTTGCCAGAATGAAAGGGGGACAACTGATATCGAGTTATACTTATTATAAAAACCAGGTTGTTTGTGTGTGTGTGTCTATGTTCGTTTATATATGGGATCGGATTTCCTACATTTTTCAACCGATTTCAACAAAACTTCACTTATTTGGGGGGGGGGGGCAGGTAGTGTTTCTTATTGTCTTGCACACTTTTTTCTGTATTTTTACATTAAGAATGCTTTAAAAATTCCATTTACAAGACAATTGTTTATAATAAAATTATATTCAATCGGTAGACTCACAACGATTGAAAACAATGTTTTTGTTAGAGTTTGGGTTTGACCAATTCGTAAAAAAAAGAAAAAAGAAAACAAAAAACCTAATTAAGACATGCGTGTCCGTCAACCTTAAACAATAATCTTTGTCAATTTTATTTTTCAGTCTTTATGATGGTTGATATTTGATCTATCTCTTACTGTTACATCCCCGGGCAACGCCGAGCTCTACTGCTAGTCTGTAATAAATATAGTAGTGGTGAGATAAATTTGAACCCACCACCACAGTGTCTGTAATCCTTGACATACATCTGGGCCTCCAAAGACAGCTGGCTTACGGCCTTATCATATCGAAGTAATGAAAAGGGTGACCTCTTGTGAATATAAAGTGTTACAAGCTTGGATGTGCGGATGGTGATAGGGACAACGGTTCAGAATTTGAAGATGTGCGTTCCAGTTTCAGTCGGATTCGTTATATTCACTTGCGTGCAAACAACCTAAGAAAAGGTAATAATCTATCTTCCTCAATATATGTCTTAATTAGTAGGACTTGTATTAGGAAATAATTATTATCTCCTAAATATTCTGAAAAAATAAAAAAAAATATATTTTTTGGGTTATAAATGGACGGCAATGGGTTGATAAACCGTAAAAAACAAATCACTCACTCCATAGTCAGCATGCCATAAATGTCAATGTCTCATCGATATCAGTAACGACGTCTTTTCAACTCATATCTTTCATTCTCCTGTATGCATAATATAGTGATTTTCTAAGCGTAGCTCAGATATGGCACAAGGCCGAAAGTATGGGGAAACCAGTGAGGATCGAACACACTATTCAGTCGCAATTTTTTCTAGCGAGACAAGCTTGGTAACCATTACACCACATCTAGGTACCCCCTCTATGCATAACATATGCCACAAGTCATATAAAGGCCATCTAAATAAATACTTGAGGAGATTGTCCTTTGAACCGCCCGAAGATTGCGATACAACCGTACATATAAAAAAAAATCTGGATAAGTACATTCTTTTTTCTTTTTTTAAAGAAGAAATGGAATTTTTATTTATCTTTAAACAGTATCTTTATGAGCGGATACAAGCCTGAATATTCGAAAAAGCTTAAAAAAAAAAAGAAAAAAAAACACCCTCTAGCAGGATTCGTAACTGGCGCCCCCTTGGCAGGAGAAACTGTTGTTAAATCCAATATGATTATAACGATTCAGGCAAGTGTTCTCCCTCCAAGGCGGATGCAGGTTCGAATATTTCCAGCGGTTGTATATTTTTATTTAATAAGATTCCTAGAATATTCATCCCAGTAGATGATCATATATACATACCGTTAAAAACAAAACAAAAACGGAACGTCTATTCAAATATAGCTTTTTACTAGAAAGAAGGTTTAATCTTACTCATTATAAAACGCAGATTGTGTGTGTGTGTGTGTGTGTGTTTGTGTGTGTGTGTCTGTACGTTTATATATTGGATCGGATTTCCTACATTTTTCAACCGATTTCAACAAAACTTCACAGGACTACGTAAAATTATATTACGGTGCTTCTGACAGCGCCAAAAATTGGAATAACACAATTGTTTTTGCACGAAATCAATTTGAAAACACTTAAAACACGATTTTGTCACCAGAATGAAAGGGGGACAACTCATATCGAGTTATACTGGTTAATATCAAGTTATCGAGTTATACTTATTATAAAACCCAGGTTGTGTGTGCGTGTGTGTGTGTGTGTGTGTGTGTGTGTTCGTTTATATATGGGATCGGATTTCGTACATTTTTCAACCGATTTCAACAAAACTTCACTTTTTTTTGGCAGGTAGTGTTTCTTATTGTCTTGTACACTTTTTTCTTTATTTTTACATTATGAATGCTTTAAAAATTCCATTTAAAATACAATTGTTTATAATAAAATTCTATTCAATCGGTAGACTCATAACGATTGAAAACAATGTTTTTGTTAGAGTTTTGGGTTTGACCAATTCGTAAAAAAAAGAAAAAAGAAAACTAATTAAGACTTGCGTGTTCGTCAACCTTAAACAATAATCTTTGTCAATTTTATTTTTCAGTCTTCATGATGGTCGATACTTGATCTGACTTTTACTGTTACATCCCAGGGCAACGCCGGGTTCTACTCTTAGTATATATATATATATATATATATATATAATAGCTGGCCACTCATATTCGAGGATATCCGTCTACTAGGGCGGCTAGCCAATCCCTACTGCAGACTCTCGCTCAGGCACATTTGTGTTTGTTCAACACCCACAGAGCCAACCTGTGGTTAATACTGCAACTATGCTGAACAGACCTTAGTTACAGTTTCTGGAAGAGAGCGTGTTATCTAGAATGATCAACAATCGGAACAATACCAGCACACTCAAACCCTCGCTCACGATGACTTGTGACTTACTTCGTGCTAGCTATCGACGTCCCAAAGTGTTCCGTCTAGCCAAAATTACTCAAAAGGCACTTTCCAAGGGTGAGCTAATCGCCCCCACTTCCATACCGATAACATTAGGAAGTTTCCTACCTGACAAATCGACTCTGCTGAGAGTCAAATCACGTCTCATATAACATATATATATATATATATATATATATATATATATATATATATATATATATATATATGTGTGTGTGTGTGTGTGTGTGTGTGTGTGTGTGTGTGTGTGTGTAGTGAACTGAATTTTAAGAAAATGGCTCTCATATTATGATGTGTAGCATAATAAGGAAATAATGAACGGAATGAAAAACGATGAAATAATTTCACATGTTATCAGATAAGCTTCCTATTGTCTTCGAGACAGAAACAATATTTTCTTGAGAAGCGAAGAATATAATCATGAGAGTACAACCTAATATCGATCTTCTTGGGTATGTATGTTAAATTTCATCCGGCAGTAAGGCCTCTGATTTTAGATTTGAGGTTTTGAGGAGTATGGAAGCACCTCTTAACTGTTGTTCTTCCCAGGCTCACCCTGACTCGAGGTGGTTGCATCTGTTTGTGTCCCAGTAATCAACAGTACATTTTTATAATAAAATGACCAACCATACATTTCTATAGTAAAGTGACAAACACTGAAACACTAAAAAAATAATATAAAAATACCTAAAAAAATCTAAAAAAATCTACCTTTACACTGAAAGTATAAAATTCTCTACAAAATATCTGTAGTTGAAAACAGAAAATTACGTACAAAATATTTAGATGTCGTTATTAAATATCCCATCCGTCGTTCACTTCTGAACCGACTGTTAGGTTGAACTCTCTTCGTACGGACGGAAGGAACCCGAAGGAGGCTACGCCAAAGAGCGGAGTCTCCTTCGGGGAGGTAAAACCGGTCCTGAACCCGTTTATACTGGTTCAATGGGCATATTTTTGGCCGAGCCCACGGGCTCGGAATGCACACGTTAAAAAAGGCCTTGTGCCACATGACACCCTCGTGGGGGGTGACTGAATATCGTCATTAAATACCCCATAGAGATGTTGATATGCTCCAAACAAAACCGAACAAGAAACCAACCAAATATCGTTTAGAAATAAAATCAGCAAGATTAAATGGAAAGAAATTTCTATGAAAATAAGCATGACATCTTCTGATATTCCTTGATTCTGACGGAATGAATTTTTTTTCAGGAAACGCGCAAAAAAAAATAAGGAAGAAAATCATACAGCTTCCGTGCGAAAATGAGAACTGGAGACAGCCTCGAAGGCAGTGATATTTTCCTTTTATTCATACCTTACTCAGAATAACATCGATCAGAGATTCATTATCATAACTTGAAGTTTGCACGTTGCTATTCATACCGAATGGGCTGGATGATTTTAGCTGATAGTGCCTTATTACAGACATGTGATTCTACAGAAGAATGCTGAGGATACTATAGACCGACAACGGTTTAGAGAAAATGGAAAGAAAAAAGAAACATAAATATGGTGACCACTGGAAAACGGAAGGGTTTGAAAATATCATAGTTTGTTCATTTTCAATCACTTTTTTTTCTATTTTTTCTTTTTTTTTTTTTGCAAAGCATCACTTAGAGATTAAAATGGTTACGTATATGTCCAGCAAAGAGTGAAACTCATTGAGTTTTTCTATTCCAATGAAAGATCAATTATTCAAACTCGGAGAAAATCCCAGCAACATTTTAATGTCAGAGTATCTCCTAGTGATAACATAATCCGAAATCTAATCTCCCAGTTTGAAAGAACTGGATCAGTCTGAGATCTTCAGGGAAGAGGTCCTAAGCGTACTGTTCGCCCTGACGCAGCAGTGGAAACTGTAAGGTCGAGTGTCCTTGGGGATCCATCAGCTTCTACCCGTCGTCGCTCCGCTCAACTAGAACATCGCTTCAAATGATTCTGAAAATGAAATTTAAAAATGTTTCCATACAAGATTCAAATGATCGATACACATGTGTTTTTAAAAGTTATTTTTGCTTTTATCATTCAGTCATTCAGTGGCCACCCTTTACTTAACATCAGCAAGGGAGAGTTGAAATATGCAAATGACACAGTGTTGAGAAAGAACGCAGAAAAGAAGAAATCTAAAGTAACTACTACACAAGGCAGAGAAGGAAATCAAGAAGAATGGACAAAACACCAACTGCAAGGACAAAGTTCAAGCAGACAGCATCTGTTAGCAAGATGATGCCTTCTTGGTATTTTTTTTTTATTTTAGGGCGTAATCATGATAGACTACTTGGAAAATAGAAAAAAAAAACTTAATGAACACTAATATGCATCAGAAGTAAGATATCTGATGGAAGAAATCAAGTCAAATTGCAGAGGGAATCTGAAGGCAAATGTACTTTTGCTCCAGGATAACGCACCCTTTCACACTGCTCAGGTTGCAGTAACTGAAGCAACCCCCTTACAAACCAGACTTATTTCCATCTGACTTTCTCCTGTTTTTCAAATTCAAATCCTCCCCTGCGTGATCTTCAATGTAGAAATAACTTTGATACTATATCTACTGTGGAGGAGTTTTTTGGAGGACCAGGATATCACCATCTTCCGTGATGTGATTGCAGTATTTAAGAAGTACATTGATATCAAGGAGGACTAGAGTAAATGGCTTATCTTACGGACGAAAACGAATTCGGACGTGTCTTGCTTGTAAAATATCCCCCAAAAGAAAAATGGCGGCTTTACGAGTCGTATATTTAAGAAAAGATAGATCTTGGAGTCGGAAACTTTCGCGGGAATATTTTCCCACCTATGCAAATTTGAATTGTCACTTAATCTATAAAAAGTGCTTAAAGAGGCGACAGAAAAAAGTGCGGCTGCTGTAACGAATCGGAGACATGTTGGATTCTTTGACGTGCCTTACTCTGTTGTTTGGAGGTTAAACAGGCTCACCGAGATGCCTGGAAATTTCCTGGTTAACCCCAAAGTGAGAGTCCATAATAATACCATTAGAAAATAAAAGTAAAAATTTTAAAAAATATATTGCGTAGTTGCTGGGAAGATTTAAGTAAGGCTTCTTTGGTGCTATAATTTTTTGGGGTAGATAATAGGCATCTTCAGTTCTTTGTTTTGGGATTAATTGGGTTCTTTTGACTAGACCCTTTTACAAGGTTTTCCTGGGAGAATATTCCACTCAGTCCGCCACTAGTTGGAAGAAACAGATCGGGGAATCTTATTGCAAGTCAGAAGAAAGACTACATTTAAAAAATAGTGAAAAATTGTCTTGTTTCTCCCATTCCTTCTGAATAAGGCTAAGAAATTTCTGAACGACACTCGTATCATATCCTGATAACAGTAATGATGGCATATTTTTACACATTTCAGCAGAAATAATTAAATAACATTCGCGCCTGATTCATGGGCAGATCATTTACTATTTCAGTGACTCACTCAGAAAAAGAAGGCAATATAATAATAATAATTTTCTAATTGCATTTTACTTATCGAATACCAAATCATTTATTGCCATGTTACTTTCTTTATCTTGAATAATTCTTGAATATAAACCCACCCTAATAACATTCTATTTGCCATTGAATAATTACGATTGACACAATTACGCTTTAATGTGCAACGCTAGAAATGTGTCAGAATATGGAAAATGAAAGAGAAGTGAAAATAATAAATAATGAATTCATCTGTTATGAGTTAGTAAATTTCTGCGGCACCAGAAGCTTTCCCAACATCGATGACGAAATCATGCATCTCAAGGGAAAGTACTCTTCTCTTTTTTACGTCCAAACGTGTTACACACGCCAAAAATGAATAAGAATAGACCATTGAGCTCACGCATGTGAACGAGAAGATCAATTTGGTCTACACTCATATATGCGACACTTCCATATCACGTGGAAACAGTGGTTTACTTCCGATCACCAAAGTTCAGCAAAGTTGAGCTTGGCCAGAGACTAGATGGATGAAGGCTTCCGAATACCAGATGCTGTAAACTTTGGTGGTGCGATGGCTAACGGGCCGGAATGATAAAATGTAAAGCCAACTAGAAATTCCCGTTGAGTTCTTTGCACTGACTTACGCGAAAATACTCTTGGAAGAGCTATGAATCCGTCTCTTCTCCACACAGCTATGGGTTAAATAGCAGGGCAAAGTAGGATAGCTTTGTTTGGCAACCTGTCTACTGTAACGAAGGCCTACTGGTAGAAATATTCTGTCAAGTCAGTGACGATTCGTTACGAGACATCATAGTCCATGTGTACGTTACGCATGGCTCCTAACAAAGCAAGCAAACAAGGGAAGAGATAGTTTTAAAATATTTGACTATTTAAGGAGATACATGGACAAAATGGATTATAATTTTCTCTAAGGTATCATTACCACGCGTATATATACAGTTTCCGATCAGATACGATATTCATTTTTATCCGCATCACCATATATATATATATATATATGTATGTATATGATGTACTAGCTACTAGGTTGCTATCTCGGTCCGACATTTTACTGTCGAAACAGTTAAATGTTGTAACGGTCTCTTCTATTCCACAGCCCCCTCTTACTTGATTCCCAGATATCTCTATTACACAAATTTAAATGTAATGTCAATCGACACCTTCTGTTGCCTTGTTCCTCGTTCTTCTTTTTATTATCGCCCGTTCTTCTTTATATTCATTTCATCAACCCTTCCTCATACCCAGTCCTTTCTCTTACTCTCTCTCTCTCTCTCTCTCTCTATATATATATATATATATATATATATATATATATATATGTATGTATGTGTGTGTGTGTGTGTGTGTTATTCCAAATTAGTTAAATGCATAGTGGAAGAAACTTTGAATATCGGAGATAAAAGTGTGCATATATATATATATATATATATATATATATATATATATATATATATATATATATATGCGCACAAACAGAAAGACTGAGAGCGGAGTGCGAGAATTGATGAAAATAAGATGGAAGTTTTCTGCATGTATTTGTTGATGTAGAATAAAGTAAGCATGTTGTAATATATGACATGGAGGATATGTTGATATTATTGTCAATGGAATGTCATGAACCCCGCCTCCTGTGTATCACCTCGATATCCTGCCATGTCTCATCAGAAACAGATCCAGATGGTAACTTTTGAGGTGTTACGGAATACTGAAAATTTAGAAAGATCTTTAGAAATTTGTCTAATAGTTTTTGTCTTTGAATAACTATGGTTAATCATTTTTAAATTTTGACAGATTTCAGAATGGTGTCCGAATACGAGTCATGCTCATAATAAAAAAAGAGAGAGGGACAGAAACAGAGGGAGATAGATAGAGAGAGTGATACATGGTTAAGGCAAAATTTATCAGCACTTTCATTATAACGTACTTTTATATTTGTTACACTGCTTTCTGCTGAGGCGTCTGTATACATAGTTCTATTCTGTTCAAGTGATCAAAGTTTGAGCGTGATCGCAGCAGTTTTCTTGCTACCGTTAAACACGGCCGCTCCTTGGTGTACACTGATGGCGGAACGGCCATGTTTACACTATAACAGCAGAAAATGATCAATCAAGCTCAAAATTCGATGAGATGTGTTCATATTTACTTTGAGCGCTTTGCGTGTCCATATATATATATATATATATATATATATATATATATATAAATCGCTTGAGGATGAAATGAAACTAATATTTTTAATTTAATCATAAAATTAAATTTGAAGCTTTTAGCTTCTATTTTTTAAACATGGTTATTACTGTATAGCGAAAAAATCTATTTTAAATCGGTTAATTTATAATATTAATGCTCTGTAAATTTACATTGAGCACTATTTTGGAAAAATAAAAATATCAATAAGAACACCGGATAATATATCTTACTGTTCTTTCTTTCTTTATATATATATATATATATATATATATATATATATATATATATATGTGTGTGTGTGTGTGTGTGTTGGATTAATTTTGAATCCGAAATTTATCCTTATTAATACTAAGATTATTTTTAGTGGCTACTCACCGTTGGAGTAGGACATTTGATCTAGGACGGTTGATATTAATTTGACTTTAAAAAATGGGGTTTCAAGGCAAACGCGGTCATCCACTAAAATAACATTGTAGTAATGCGAAATACACAAATGCACCCTCGGCACATATATGTATAGGAGATATGTATGAGGAATTTATTTGAGATGATTAGTGAAAAATTAATAGTCTCCCAACAAACCTGTAGATAACGCTATTAATCAATTTCAAATAACAAAAGGAAATGAGCTTCAAAAACGTTTCATCCTGATATGCTTCATGTGTTAAGAGAGAAGTGAACAAAAACGAACTGGAAAATGTTTATGCTATTATTTTAACACATATTCTTACAGAAATATTTTGTTGTATAGACGGCGTGTCCACACTTTTAAATGGAAATGTTTATTGAATTATAAAAAAATGTAAATATCTACAGGAGGTGTCAATGTTTATTGACGGTGGTGTAATGGATAACGGCTTGGACTGAGGAATCGGAGAGGTGAGTTCGCACTCCAGTGGAATCGATTAAATGCTAATACCCTTGGATGAATCCTTTTCTTTAGGCTATGTAAATAGCTGGACAGCCCAGGTTCTATAGCCTTCGTTGGCAACAAAAAAAATGGCAGGGAAAAATTTGCCACGTCAGTCATGTATCGAAAGATACGTGCTCGCTTAAGCACGTATCACGCATGGCACATAACTGAACTGACTTACAAACATGGTTAACAGTTTAAATTAAATGCGTGTTTATAAATATTCAAACTGACGAGCACTGTTTCTTTGGTAATCAGAGGAGAGTTGGTGTGCCGTGCATTGATCTCTCAAATACAGCGTGCGTCGATGTTCAAGTAAAGCTAAATAGAACCTTTAAAAAACAGAGTTTTCTCTGACTATGGAAATAGACATATCTGTTCAGTTTTGTATCTTGATTTTAACTAATCTATTTGTATAGAAATGAGTTTTTTCTTTTTATTAATCCACCATACTTAAAAGCTATTTAAGTGGATAGCCGTATTTTAGTAGATGGTCCGTTTATTTATTAAACTGTGCATTTATTGTATATACTCGCACATCGAACGACTTTTGAAGAGCTAATCTGGAAGCTTATTTTAAGAGGGTTATTATATACGAGATAAAAAATTATAGTGTGTACTGCTGGCCATGACTACGCCGTTGGCTAAATTATATATGCATTTACTGCAGCCGGTAATTACAGCTGTATTTAAAATAAACATGATTTTGATAAAACTGATGTTTTAGTTAAATGTAACCAATAGTAATGCATGTAATATTCACATATTACTATTATATTATAAAGTATAAAAATAGCTATTGTGCATCTATTTCATTCTTTAGGTTTATAAAAATGTTTAGCTGTTTCTCGTTCGGTAGTTTATGGCTCAAATCTTTTACGCAATGAGTTTAGCGTTACTAACGATACTTTTATCATTCTCTTTAACTGTTTTAACTTATTTAAGAACAATATGGGAAAAAGAGATAGAGGAAAAGAGATTAGACTATTGTAACTTGATGTTTCAAAAAGAGATACATAATATACATGATAAAATCTTTTTTAATAAGTGAAAATTTGGGGGTCGCACGATACGCGATATCGCGCGTTACATGAGTATATACAGGATTTATTTTCGTCTACCGAGAGAACAAATCACTTCAGATCTAATGACGGTTCCCCTAGACGAACGTAGGTTCGAATCCTGTCGGAGATCGTATAGTTTTCTCTAAGATAATTTCGCGAATATTCAGGCGCATAGACGTAAATAAATGAATATAGTGTTAAATAAAGAAACGAAAAGTCTACTCAAATACGAGTACGTATTAAAAATAGCGTAAGTAATAAAAATCTGTCGATATAATGATTAAAAATATCAGTTCTTTCATTACAATTCTATTTGCTTACGTTAGGATGCGAAACTGAGTACCCATGTCTATTTCAAGCCTCAGAAAAAAAATCAGGATTTAAAGATACTATTCCATTTTCGATGCACTCTGTAGCCGAGAGGTTAAAGCAAATCATATCTAACGACGGTTTCCCCTAAGGGAACGCAGGTTCAAATCCCACCAAAGAGAGCATATTTTCTCTAATAATATTTGACTTTTCAGAACGGTAGATGAAAATAAAGAAATATACTGTTTAATAAATAAATGGAATATCTACTCAAATGAAATTATCCACTTTTACGTTTTCACGTTTGAGTAATGTTACATGGATGGTCAAGCACCTGATGAAGGCCGCAGAACCCAAATATCCAGAAACGTTGTGATAATAAAAAGTAAGATGATGCATAGACCAAATATACGTAATATAAATAAAAGAATTTGTTTTTATTTGATAAGAAACATTAGTGTTTCATTTAGTATCTTTCTCAAAGGAAAGATAAATGATAAGATCTCAAAATATTTGTGGAGAAATATGTATACTAAATACAAATCTACATACCCACCCCCATTTAGCCGGGGTCGACAGGAATGTTGCGGCGTTTTCTGTTATTATGTTGTGGCGTACACGGATATTGGTTTCTCAAGTGCCAACGCGAAATTAAACGGACGCTCAGAGATAATTCTTACACAGCTCGTATATTTCAGCTTTCTATCATTCATGCATTCACTAGTGGCAAATGCCACGCACCGAATGAAATGTTAATCCGTTTGATCGGACGGACTCAACTCAATTGGTCCGGCCGGCTCGGCACAATTCAACTGATTCCTGATATGGAGACACGGGTAAGCCCCGAACACTCCGCTGTAGCCATCTCCAACAATGGCAATTTATCAGAACAGGCTTAATTTAGCGTTATCTCGTTGTGGAATACTTGAGCATTGCATAATTCCTTCATCTGGGGCTTTTCAAGACGAACTCTGCAGCAAGAATAGGATTAGTTTTAGTTTCTTGTAGGGTTTTGCATCGGGCTAATTACCAGGCTCAACAACCCGAAATAAATGCTCTTATAACATCATGAAATCAGTGTCATTTAAATCCTTATAAAATTAGATGATGGTTAATATAAAGCGCCTTGATTTAGATTTTTTTCTCTTTTTAGCGAAAAGATATGCCTTTTAAAATTGGCCTCGCAGAAAAAATACATTTAATCGATTATGAGTTTAGAAGGAGTTGTTTTTGGTTTGGGTTTAATTAACGGGATCATTACTTTCTCGGGAGAAATTGGCTTTGCTTGGAGGGAAATGAGGTGTGAAATGATTCCTACTTTTAAATTAATCCATTAGTGAACAGGGAGCCTCAGCGTGTGGCAATGGTTAACGGGCTTGTTAAGTTGAACATTAATACTGAGTAGTTTAGACTGAAACTGATTGGGTGTTTCGTATTCAGATGAAAAATTTAAGCTAAACTTGGAAAATTAAAATCCATTAGTAACCGGAATTAATTCTTTTTTGTTATTTGTTTGTCAAGGCATGTTTTAAATTTTGATTAACTATTACAGATCAGTCGATTATGCATCATTTTGTAGCTAGACATTGTATGATACCAAAAAATTGTTATCTTGAATGATTAGAAGTATTCAAAGTTTGGACAATTATATCAAATATATATATATATATATATATATATATATATATATATATATATATATATATATATATATATATATATATATAGATAACTAGACTCGTTTCGAAAAACCCTCGAATTTTGATTTGTTAATTAAATCAATTTCGAGGAAAAAAGGTTTAAAAAAGAAAGAGCTACAAACATGAACTTCTGCCGACAAAAAATCGCACAGATGCAGGTCTGAAGCCCAAAGAAAAAAACCCGATACGAGTAACAACTAACTAACAAAAGAGCTCAATACAATCGTAGAGCAGACCTAGATACACCTAGTGAGCCAGACAAACCTACCTAGGTTTCACCTAAACGGATCGTCAGAGCCAAGCTTTCCCTGACGATCCGTTTAGGTGAAACCTAGGTAGGTTTGTCTGGCTCACTATCTGGTCTCTCTCTCTCTCTCTCTCTCTCTATATATATATATATATATATATATATATATATATATATATATATATATAATTTAAGCGTTTCACCCCAAGCAAGGCGGGAAGCCACTAGGACGCAAGAGATTACAGAAAATTTGGAGCAAGATCAGATAGGAGTGATAGAAGAAAGGATGAGGAGAAGTGTAGTGGATAGATCAAAGCAACTGGAGATGTCGATTATATATATATATATATATATATATATATATATATATATATATATATATATGTATGTGTGTGTGTGTGTAAATATATGGAAAAATAGGAAAGAACCGTTAGGTTAATAATACGAAGTTCTTTAGTATTTTTGTTTTTACTTTTAAAGAATCAGTGCTCATTGCACAAGTAGAACTTAAATTATAATTATCGCAACATAAGAGGTCTCATGTTTCAAAAATAGAAGCTAAAATCTTCAATTTAATTATAGAAATTAAACTGAATTAAAGTACCCAGGTCTGTTTCATCCTGAAGCGAATTTTGGAATATTACAAATGTATATGCTTATAAATATCCGTAAATTTCACGATAAGCTATTACAAAATTTGAGATAAATATTTTACAGTGTGTCGGAGAGGAACCAGGTATCATCACGCGTCAAGTGGCTCTAGCATGTAGTATATCTCATAGTACCATATGTCTCTGTATCTTTTGCAACGTGTGCAGGGTCTTTCGCCCTTTGCTCACTCACCAGGAAAGAATTTTTGAAGATGCATTGGATAAACTGCCGATTCATTTTTTTCCCTTTCAGTTTTGTTTACGGACGATGCAACATTTGCACAACCAACATTTGTGGGCGGATACGAATCCCTATGGTACAATATAGACTAGTCACCAGCAAAAGTTTACGATTAACATGTGGGATAAAATTGTAGATGACTGTCTTGTAGGCCCATATGTTCTCCCAGGACGTCTTATAGGTGGTGTCTACGGGGTATTTATTTCGAAAACACTTCCAGATCTGCTACAGAATATACCCCTGCTAATACGAAGACGCTTGTGGTTCATGCATAATGAAGCTTCGCACATTTTAATCCCATTGTTCGCGATTCTCTGACTGACATCTACCACGAAATATGGATAGATAGGGGAGGACTGGTTCTACGAATTGCACATTACCCCGACCTAAATCCTTTGGATTTTTATCTGTGGGGTCACCCAAAACAATTGGTTTATGCAGTAGGTATAATAATGCAGAGATGCTTCATTAACGTGCCATGGGGAGATGCGAAACAATTTGGCACCATGAAGGGGCCCGCCAATCAAAGACCGATGGCTGCATGCGTAAGTAAAAGAAAATGGAGGACATTTTGAACATTTGTTATCAGGTGCTATATTCCGGTACAACGATAGCCTTTATGGCATTTGTTTATATGGACATTTTACCATGTTTTGTTGTCAGGAAACCACCCAAAAGTTTGTAAATGTATTTTAGATACAGCTTATATATATATATATATATATATATATATATATATATATATATATATAAACAGTCTGGTAGTCTGGATAGAGAAACCATCACAGCATTATGACTATTAATTTGAGAAGTTAAAATTAATGACAAACTCTCTCTTTATATGGGTCTCTCTCTCTCTCTCTCTCTCCCTCTCTTTCAAACACACACATTTTAGCCGTTTTTAAAGGTGAATGTAGCTATTATATCTATATAAAATAATGAAAGCATTATTAATAAAAATGAAAAAACACAACACTCATTAACACCAACTATGTACACGGCCACGATGTGTTGGCAAAATTTAAGCTAAATGCATGACGTCTCTGAGTTTGAAAAAGAGCAAATTGTTGGAGCTCGCATGACAGGAGCCTCGATCACTAAGGTTGCTAAACTGTTTTGTTTTTCAACAGCTACCATATCAAGAACACTGATACAATTCGAGAAACAGGACAAGAACTCTAGCAACCGTAGCAATTCGGGCTGGAGTTGTAAATTACAAACAGGGACTGATGTGCATTGAAACGCAATGTGGCAAAAGATCATCGGACAAATGCGGCCAAAGTGACTGCTGAGTTGAATAACCATCTGAATAGTTCAGTTTCTACTAAAACTGTTAACCATGTGCTCCATAAGGCTCCATATCATGGAAGAGGTTGAAGTGGTGCAGAGATCCCAATGCCTAGTCTGCAGACCAATGGAAGCAAGTCATATTCTCATACAAGTCCAGTTTTTCTCATTTCCCAACTTCAGAGCGAGTTTATGTGTGGAGGCAGCCCGAAGAAGCTTACAACCCTGACTGCCTTCTTCCAACAGTGAAGCATGGAAGTGGATCTGTGATAGTTTGGGCCAGCATATCATGGAAATGTCTCAGTTGCTCTGCATGGTAGAATCAGCAGCCAAGATTACCTGAACATTTGGGAGATCATGTTCATCCAATGCCCAGGACTTTATTCCCTGATGGTGACTGCATCTTCCAAGACGATAATGCTCCAATACATACCACTCGAGTGGTTAAGAATTGGTATGAAGAGCATGAATGTTAGCTTGAACATATGGAGTGGCCTCCCCAGTTTCAAGATATCAATATTATTGAACATCCGTTGTGCATTTTGGAGCAACAATCTAAGAGCCGCTATCCTCCACTGTCGTTTCGTAAAGAGCTGTATTAATGAGAGAATGACAGAAAATTCCTCTGGATGAAGTCAGGAAGCTGTATGATTAGCTTACTAGACGTATTAAAGCTGTCTGTGAGGCTAAAAGATGACCAACTTCATATTAAATAAATTTTCTTTTAATTTAACAAGTTTTAAAATTATTTTGTCCAACCCCTGTATATATAAATATAAAAGTGAACATAGAAGTCAACACTGAGTGGTGACAGTCTGTTTCATGCTTGATGCAATCGTCAGGACTGACGATTGTATCTAGCATTAAACAGACTAAAGTGTTGACTTCTATGTTCACTTTTATATTTACACACGCTCTATCTCTGATATTGAGCACTTTATCCCATAAATATACCACATCTTAGGACTATGTTTCTTCATATATATATATATATATATATATATATAATATGTATATATGTATATATATATTGTTATCTAATACAAGTTTTCATTATTTAAGATTACAGACCAATAATAATGTACTATTAAAAGGATGTATTTTTTGTATATTTTATCCATATTTATATAACAGTTCTCTAATTGACATAATTTCAAAAGACCTTTCTAAAAGACGTGATAATAACATTCTTTGTTTTTTTTAATATAACAGCCTCTTTCACCTTGTATGATTTTAAAAAAAGGACGTTCGTTTATTTTAGCAAAACAGAAGCAACAGAAATTGATGGCCAAAATAAAAGTACATATGATGTATGAAGCTACTTTCAAACGTAGATGGTACAACCACAAGTCGTCATTTAAGCTAGCTAATCTTAAGTATTAAACCAAACTAGCTAACAATGTGTGAAATATAAAAAAAAAGAACATGGATATGTTTTAAGGTAGAAAATTAAAAAATAAATGCAGAACTGTACAAAAATAATACAATATTTACAAACACTGCCAACAGGAAAAACTAGCGGTTATGACATTTCCGGATCCAAAGAAACTTTTAAACCAGAAATCCGAAGTCATATGTCTTTGTTTGCATATAAAAAAAATGTTTCTTAAGTTTATATGAGGCTAGATAAAAAAATAATTTAACCCTTCACCAGTACATTTAAATACACTTGCTTCTTCTTCTTCTTCTTCTTCTTCTTATTATTATTATTATTATTATTATTAATATTATTATTATTATTTTCTTTGATTAAGGCGTTTACACATTTCTTTCCGGGTCCCGACCAGGGACCTAAGGTTAGAAATGGCGCCATGACACTTTCCACTGACAAAAAAAAAAAAATTAAAAATTAAATTACATAGATAAAGTCCTTCGTAAGGTGTGGGCTGTACTTGTCAGAACAATTTTTTGTATCTCCTTGAGGCATGGGCTTCCAGGAATCCCTTCAATTAGTCTACTGCAATCTTTTCCAACCAGTCCTAGGGCTCCAACTACAACAGGGATTGTTGATGTTCCCATATGCCACATTTTCAAGATTTCTATTTCAAGCTCCTTGTATTTTGACAACTTTTTGAATATCTTCAAAGATACATTGCAGTCAGCAGGGACTGCCATGTCAATAAGGAGGCATCGTTTTTGTTTGTGGTCTTTAATAACAATATCTGGCCGGTTGGCCTTGATTGTTCTGTCAGTGTGTATTGTGTAGTCCCATAGAATTGTAACAGGTCCTATCTCCGTAACTGGGTCTGGGTGTTGTTCATACCAGTTTCTTTCAGTTTTCTTCCCGTAGAAGTTGCAGATTTTCTAGTGCAGATATTGGCCCACTCTGTCATGTCGGGTTTTATATTCAGTGGGTGCCAACACCGTGCAACCTGATACAAGATGATCTGGATACTTATCACAGAATCTGCATTTTGGGCTGACACAATATTTTAGTATATGTGCTTGATAATTCCTAGTTAGCAAGCATTGGTCCTGTGCAGCAAGGATAAAACCTTCAGTTTCCGCTTTCAACCCTGCACTAGGTAGCCACTGATGGGTACGGGTTTTGTCTACGTCAACTTGTTTGGTACGGGCAGAGTATTGGCCATGAAGCGGTTTATCTTGCCATCGCTTCTGTAACTGGTCGGTTGCATTCGTCTTTGCTGTCTTTTTTAGGTATTTTGCAGTTTCAGCCGGTGCATTGTGCTGTAGTTGCATCTCTACGCCATTTGAGACTCCATTTTGAAATTGTTGGCTTCTTTCATTACGGAGTAGAGGCGCTTACTACTTTCATGTTCCTTGACGCATACCATCATCCAGTCTTCTGTAGTTTCCAAATATCTTTGGAGGCCAATTGTTGTAGTTTTGTAGGACAGTTATAGTTGAACTAATCCTCTGCCTCCTTCGGATCTGGGCACATACAGACGGTCGACATCAGCTTTGGGATGATGTATGCGATAGCAAGTGAGAAGCTTTCTCGTTTTGGCGCCCATTCGCTTAATTTTAGCTATGGTCCAGTTAAGGACATTAAAGCTGTATTGCACCATAGGGACAGCCAATGTGTTTATGGCTGATATCCTGTTTTTTGAGTTCAGCTCAGTATTTAGTACCAGACGTACACGCCTGTAGTATTCTTTTCTTATTTTTCCTTCATTTGGGGTGTTGTATGCCATCTCATTCCTTTAATTCCTAGGTACTTATAAGCTTCACCATGCTCCAGTTCCTAATCTTTGTGACTATTAAGGGTGTTTCTGTAATTCTACCTTTATTATTATTATTATTATTATTCACATCCTGCTCCCCCCTTTCGAGGAACACCCATCGTCGTGCATTTGTTTATTTAGTCTTCAAAATAATAATATAGCGCTCTTTAGTTTAAAAAAAAATAAAAAAGGGATAGGTGGTCATTTGATAAATGACGATATCCTAAGCTTCCAACCAAAATAGCGAATTCAACATATTTCCTGATTTTTAAAGTTAAAAGATCTATATGTTAATTTTACTTTTGTTTTTTCACATGTGTATTCAGCACTTTTTAATACTAATGTTTCCTGGTCTGATTCACCTCTGACCATTAACCTCTATTATATATATATATATATATATATATATATATATATATATATATATATATATATATATATATATATATATATGCTTACTTCAGCATAATTATTGTTGTCAGTGGTACTGGTTTTCTGACAGTATGCATTCAGAATTTGCTTTTAGTTCGCTGTATTTAAAAAATGGCTAGATACTGAAGTCATATTTTTTTCCTTTTTCAGTAGAATTCAAATGATTTATGCCTACGTGTCACGTTCAAGCAAGGAATAACAGTTTCTCGACATTTGATATACACAGCCTCGTCATGAATACTGGTCTCTTCTCCCAAGCAGGCAATGCAAAATTACCATAAAACACTTTGAGTTGCAAAAATTCAGAAACTTCAGAAACATGAAAAAATACATAAATAACACTCGTAAACAATAAATAAATAAAACAGCTGATGACAGTTATATACAATAAAAAAACAACTTATCACGTCTTTTTCTGAGTGAATACATATGACTTTCAAGTTACTACGTATTTTGTTGTTGGGGATATAAATGCTTAATGAATGAAGAAAGTTGGTGTTAACTCTTAAACACTTAATAAAAATTATGATTATAATATTGTATGGTAGATATAGACCAAATAATTTTAATCAGCATCGAGAAAGTGAAGTTTGCTTTACTACTATCTTCAAAAAGAAACTAGGCGAATGAAAAATTAGTACAACGTATGGTACTTTAATTTACTGATTGTTCCTGTGCACAAATGTTTAACGTTTTCGTCACCACTGGTTGCTGTTGCATTCAGACTATGCTTGTTCTACGTACAACTACGTATTTATAAGATGTTAGAGCCATCGCTGGAAACATACTTGGAACTCATTTTCCAAAATACGAACCAACGGTGTAATAGCAAGATGCAGGATATCAGGGTTGTAAGAAATTTTCGGAGATAATATTTTCTGGCGTGAAATAATCTGCAAATGTTTGATAAGATGTAAAAAAAAAAACGTATCAATCGAGCGAACAATTGTCATAGAAATAGATACAGCTTCAACTGGGGGAAAGATACTGTAGTGTGGAAATTTTCATCTTCTTTACAGGGTCGATAAACGAATGTAACTCAAAGTTAGAAAAGGGTTTTGCAATTCTTGATGTAGCCGAATATCACATAGTACTAAGTTCTTTGAATAAGGTAGATTGTTAATTCTTTTATGGATTTGTTATAGTCAGAACCACGTGAAATTCTACTAAAGTTTTTCTCTTTCCTAAATCTTCCTTTACAATCTGCTAGACTGTTTACGTATTCATATCCAATGCTATCCGTCTCAGACATAATCTTCGATCTAAACACACTAGGTTTCAAACATGTGCGTCTCTTATATTTATTGCTGATCAATTCTTGGGACATATTGAAAATCTTGAAATTACATAAAACGCCTGTGCCACGAAAAAAAAAAACAAAAACAAAAAAAAACAAACACTCACTTTCTTCATAACATGATCGATCTTAAACTTTTCCTGAAAGAGGTAACATTTTAGTAAAACGTTTGTCAATTTTTACTCAGAACCTGATCATAATTCACTGCTTTAGTCTACTCTCACTCATTTCTCGCCAACGAGATAATATGAACACGTGTCACTTCCTCTATTACTCGGCAATATATGATTCATCTGGTCTGAATCTCACAAAAGATGGAAAATAGAATACATTCGGATGTGGACGGGTATAAATATTCTCCTGACTCATAACCCCAGTGATCCGCTGGTGTAACTCTTTTATTTTAATTACTGAATCTCTTATTTCCAATTTTGGAAATGTCTATCGATTCATATGGTCTGCAATTCTGTTTGAAATCTATGTAAAATTGATATCATATTTTTTTAGAAATTCATCTTGAAAAATGATTTTTTGTCGTTATAATTTGCTTTGTAAAATTATTTCCTATCATATCGATATTTTATTATATTTGACGTCTTTCTCGATTAAGAATATCGCATTTTCTTACACTAATGACAAATTGCCAAGTGCAGCTGTACAAGACCTGGACAGAATGCTCGTCAAATGTGATAACCTGACGTAAATTTGAGCCTTATCGAAAATATACTGGCAGACATACTTGGGAATAAAATAAGCAAGTTAGGCGTTAAAAACATAAATAAATTCATTGTAAAGTTATATACTTTTTCTAAAGCGTTTCATAAAGCCGTGTAACAGAGAAACTTCAGCCAACGAGATAAAAAAAAATTGCACTATCAGCCAAAAGACAAAACTTTTAGAAGTTTCAGAAAGTAATTACGCATTTTAGCACGATGAATTATGAGCTAAATAATCAAGGTTAAATTGTTTCCAAACTGTATCTAAAATTAGTTTATCATCACTTAAGTAATTACATAATTCACTGTTAGAAATTATGCGTAAAAAAGTAAAGCAAAACCAAGATTGAATGGTAAGAAAATACGTCTGGAATTAGTTTATCATCTGATCCCTTGTGTGGCGATGTTCGGAAAGTACTTACTTAATTCACTGTTATAAATTATGCGTCAGCCAAATAAGGCAAAACTAAAACTGAATTGTAAGAAAATATGTCTGGAATGAGTTCAGTATGTCATCCTTTCTGTGGCGATGTTCAGAAAGTAATTACGTAATTCACTGCTATAAATCATGTGTCAACCAAGTAAGGCAAAACTAAGATTGAATCGTAAGAAAATACATCTGAAATAAGTTGTTTCATCTGATCCCTTCTGTGGCGATGTTCGGAAAGTAATTACGCATTTCACCGCTATGAAAATGAGTCAATGTCGAATCGGTGGAAACTGTGACTGGAATTAGTTTATCATCACTCTTATTAATGTGTTCGGTTCTACAGAAGGAAGTTAAGGGTATCATCGACCGAGCCTGTGCGCAAGGAGGAAGTCTTAGAGAGGATGTAAACAAGGAGGAGGCTTATACTTAACATCAGGAAGAGGCAGATGAAGTTTCTGGGAATATAATGAGGAAAGAGGGCCTGGAGAAACTAATACTCACGGGTCGAATGGAGTGAGAGAGAGACAAGGGAAAGCAACGCATGACATACCTAGCGGGCTTGAGCAAGTGGCTAACAGAACATAGTCTGGGGTAGGAAGCATAGGTAAAGAACTTGTTGAGAACTGCAAGGGATACAGGGAATCAGAGAGCAATGATCGCCTACGTCCTGAAATGGCACATAAAAAGAAAGAAGTAATCATGTATTTCACCGCTATGAATTATGGGTCATAGAACTAAGGCAGAATGGTAGTAAATTAATTTACCATCTCTTCTGTGCAACATTGTTTCTTTGATATTGCATTTCAGAGTTTACTTGGGAAAACTTGCAAAAATGGAATTGCTGTCTCTCCCGAGTTTTTGCATGAAAACAAAGCACAACATTCTAAAACTTACAGGTGTCTTTTATCCGAGAATAACAATTTTCCCTTTCTGTAATGCATACTGGTGATGAAAATTGGGTTTTATATGTCAATGAAAAAAGTAAGATGTTATCACAGAATGCCAACTCGAAAACCGGAACTTCATCCACAAAGAATTTTGTCTGTGCTTGATGGAATACGATTAGTGTCGTCCATTATGAGATAATGGGCCATGTAAGGGCCGTCATTACAGGTTTCTAGTACCAGTAACTTGATCAGTTATACGAAGCATTGGGTAAGAAAAGTCAAACATTGCTAGAAATAAAATATCATATTCTGCAAGCTGCAGAATAACATATTTTCCAAATAAAACAACACGTTTTGAAAAAAAAGAAAAGAAAACTTAATGTAGTAGTATATAAATAAATGAAATCTTAAGGTAGTAGTATATAAATAAATGAAATCTTAAGGTAGTAGTATTTTCCACATGCTTTATTCTTAACAGATTTTGAACCTATTGGTTTTAATTTGTATGAATCACTAGAATAACGGTAAGTTTTCCGAAACAAAGAATTGAACACAGAATAAGCAATATGCTTATGAAAAAAAAAAAAACAATTATATTAAACGGAGAATCAATAAATTAACCTCTATTTTCTCTTGAATTCGTTGAAAATGAAAGTGATTACATTTTTTATAAATAATATTTAAATCAAGTTAACCTACATGCGTTTGTATTTCCTTTCTAATAAAATGTAATTTCTAACACCATAATATTTGGTCCTAATGAAATTCAAGTTTATATGCCAATAAACATTTTGAATGCTCCAAAACATTTTGGCAGAGATTTTCAAATTAAAATAATTTTCTAGTAGAAAATGCATAACCTAGACAAAAAGAAGAGAACAGTTTGTAAAATCCAATATTTTCATTTTATTAAAAAAAATAGAGTTAGATTTATTTTCAACAAATTTTAAAAAATAATCCCATTATAATGGAAATATATAAAAAAATGTGAGAAATCCGCTGTTTGGTAGCCAATATAATCAGTTATTTTTCAAAGCAGAGAAACTCCATGCTTGAAATAAACGTAAAGACATGCTGAAAGATTTTCCAGATAGAAACAATGTTTGTGTTTAGAGGTTCAGCTCAATACAATCTTCCTACAGTTGTATCATCCACATTAGATCTTAAGTCGTACAATAGTAAGTGTAGACAATATTAACCATAAAATCTATTCAAGTATTTTCTTTTACTTATTTTTAATCAGAACAAAGCGATAAGTGCTTTAGATCATTTTAATTTGTGTAAATAATAGTAAAGAAAATCGTATTCGGTAAGTAAGTTGACGTGATTTTATTTTTGTAGGAAATAAATGCTGCATCGTCGAAACAAAAAAATAATAATCTAATAACAATGTTTGAATTAAGTATACCTGAATCGAATTGCCTTAAACAACGACTTAAAATCTTCGCAGTTTGACATTCTTAGGAAAGACAGCGCTTTTAAAACAGGAAGAATTTGTACAAATATAATTTGATTATGTTGGCAAGATGCGAATATAATCGGATTAGAGAGACGACTTTTCCGAAAATCAGATCTTGGCATCGTCGACTGTTGTCGCGTTGTTTACGAACGTTTGGCCAAGAAGTGTAAATTATTGCGTCTGCAATGCAACATTATAGTCTGTCTTCAGTTATCATATGGACAGATACTATCAACTGATGCAATGTTTTCCCTGTTTACAATCGCACGGACAATCCCAAGATGACCGTTCAATAAAAAGAGGATTAGATTGACCCCAGTAATATTTAGAATAATAAAGACAGAAAAGGGAGAAAAATATATAAGGCAATTTAAAGATAAATAATATAAACAATGCGCCTTCTCGGGTAAACATTTCCCGCCAAGTGGAAAGATTATATCGAAACAATTGCTAGTTATGCTGCAAGAAAAATGGCTACCCAGTATCATGCCAGACAAGTTCTATCGGCAGAATCTATATCAAACATTTATATGTCTACCATTTGTTTATGCATTGAATATTGCTGCCACATTTTGCCTGGTGAATCTGCTATGTATTTACAGATTCCTTGTCAAATCCAACGAATAATCCGCAATATTATTGGTATTGACTTGATATCTCGGATCCAGATACATCCCCAACCCCGTATCGTAGCTTCCCTTTGCTTTTTCTTTAAATATCTTTAAGGTAATTGTTCTGATAAAATTTCCTGTATGGTAACTAGACTTTATGAATTGAAGCGTCCAAAACCTATACATGGAATAAATCGCATACATAAAGATAGAAAATAAATTATGTAGCTACAAAAAAAAATAAAGGCGGTTTAAGTCAAGGATGCGTTTATTTCCAAATTTATTCCATCTTTATAACCACATCAACTTAAGGGAAATGAAAACCCTACCAGAATTTAATATCGGTGGGCGTAACCTAAACAATATAAGTTACAAGGATGCCACTGGCCGACTCGGAAAAGAAACAACAGAACCTTCTAGTGAAGATGGAAGAAGAAAGCGATAAAAAAAAGACTAACCATCAACTGCAAGAAAATAGAAATTATTGCTTTCAGCAAGGGATGAGGATCGATGTGCGAGTTACGTATTGGTGAAATAAACACCAAGCAGATGTAAACGTTCAAATATCTGGAAGCGTTTTAACAGAAGATGGAAAATACGACAATGAGATCCGAACACACATTGGACTAGAAAAAAGAGGTTTCCCAACGCTATGCACTGCGCTGAGAAACGGACAATTTTCGTTTGAAACAAAGAAAGGCGTTCAGGATTGGTACGTGTTATACATCAATTTATATGACAAATAATGCTAGTTAATTTCTTTAAGGATCAGGAAAAATCTAGAACCACAGACACGTGGTTGTACAGTAAGATACTGAACGGATGGAGCTAATAAGCAACAGCAAATTATTCTAGAAAATGAGAACAGAAAGAACGCTTATATTAAAATAAGGGAAAGACAGCTGAAATTAATTAGACACATAATGAGGAAATAATTGAAAAAATTAACGCTCACGAAGCATATTGACGGCCCAATTTGTTAACGGAAAGCAGCGAACCACGAATCTGATCATCGTGTATGAATTGATGACGGAACTGGGGCGAAGGCCTTAGCGAAGGGAGTAAACTGCACGAGATGAAAATGATACGGACAAAAATTTCGAAGAAATAAAAATATTCTTAATTTTGTTAATAAATGCTCGTTGCAAAATAAAATCCATACATTTGTCTTGACAAGATTATCAGAGAATGAAACGCATCGAATGATCTGACGCGTTTTGATCACACGACCATGGAAAACTTGCCAGCCAAAGCAAAGACAGAATAGTGCGTTCGAAAAAAGACACTTTCGGATTCTCGAATATACATCAATTTCGTATCCTAACGTAAACAAAGACAATTTGGGGGGAATTTTTCATTTATTATTCCGATATATTTTTTTTTATTGCTTAAACGTTTTTTATTATTTTTATTTTCATCGATACCCATATTTGAAAAGATTCTCTATTTATTTATTAAGCAGTGTATTTTTTTTTCCAATTACAGGCGAGAAATCTTATTAGAAAAAATAATTCTTCTCCGGAGAATGTATATATATATATATATATATATATATATATATATATATATATATATATATATATATATATATATATACCCGTGTGGGTATACATAATGTAGAAATACATACATACTCACATAAATTCAAACAATAATGAATAAAAAAATAATAAAATCAAATAAAAAGGAAGAAATTGTCGAGTGTAGATATATAAGTATAAGTATATGTGTATGTATATATATATATATATATATATATATATATATATATATATATATATATATATATACATAGGTATGTATGAGTATTTACTATTTAAACATTAATACCGTCTGTATCATATATATATTCTACATTTTATATCATTAACTTTACTAATTAACTTTTTGTATGAATGATTCATTGTAATATAAATTGAACTGCACCACAAATTCCATTTAAGAGAACTGATCCGACGTTCAAATTTTCGGGATAACAACTGGGACATTAGTCTATTTATTGAACTATTTAGTTCATACCACATTGACTGATAAACTCCTACAACAAAACATTCACAAACTGCCGTATCTTAAAAGACAACTCTCTTAAATTTTCCAAAAAAAATCAACTTTACAGTTACGAATGCACACTCCAAAATTTTTTATCCGTTATCAATAACATTTAAAAAAAAAAAAAAAAAATACTTCGATTCGCATTATATTTTTTCGTCTCGGATGCTACCTGAATTTTACCAAAAACAAAATAATTTCCATGCCTGAAGATGACTGAAAGTACAGTCGAAAGTAATTGTTTATTAAAGAAAGACATTATATAGCTTAAAATAATAATAAAAAAAACAAGGATCATAACATTTATTGTGTGATTGGTAGGTTAATGCACCTTTAAAATTTTGTTAGCGAAGGAATTTCAACATTTTATATCATTAAGTTTAATAATTTAATTTTTGTATGAATGGCTCATACACACACACACACACACACAAACACACACACATCTATATATATATATATATATATATATATATATATATATATATATATATATATATATAATTTTTCATTTAAGTATTAATATAAATACTTATATAAAAAGCAATATACACATTCCCTTACAAAAAAAAAAAAAAAAATAGAATGCCCCCAAATTAAAATCACTGTTATGTCTAGAGAATTAGAGAAACTTGCGACAAAGTGCAGCTGTCAAAAGAAAACAAGAAAAAAAAAAGAAGAAAAAAGATCGAGAGTAAATTAAAAAACAAACAAAAAAAGAAGACGAAAATGATCACGACACCCTGAACGTACGCACATCTGCGCAGAAGAGCGCATGCTCAGGAATCCACATCTGCACAGACGGCTGCATGGCTGCACGCGCACAAACTCACACGGACAGAACAAATACGAAAAACCTTGCACCAATGACAAGTGTATAAAAAGAAAAAAAAATGATAAAATATAGGCAGTAAAATGCTGATACCCCACTCAAATTTGATGGACATTCCACCTGCGAAACTCTGGAGTCGAGATTCTGAAGGTAACAACAATCAGCTATTTGACAAAAATTTACTTATCTTAATTCACTCTCTCTCGCTCTCACACTCTCTCTCTCTTTATATATATATATATATATATATATATATATATATATATATATATATATATATATATATATATATTTTATGGCACTTTTGGCTAACCTTGGCCAAACAGAAGTTCATAAATGTATTAATAAATGCCGGCAAGCTAAAGGCCACCATTTTAGCATCTAGTGTGATTGTAGTCTCCAAAGGGAACTTAAAGGTAGTAATCTCTGAATCTCTGAATTAATATCTAAATAAATATAGTTTTACAATATCCATACAAATTCTTCCATTCCGAAGAGTGTATACATTTTTGGTGGGCTCTGTACATATAAAGAGAGAGAAATATAAAAAA
>CAHIKZ030001713.1:1185000-1205000 GCA_903632075.3 Acanthosepion pharaonis
TCTCACAGGGCATGCTGTTGGTAAATGGAACAGAGAAAGCAATGTATAACTTGTATAACGAGCTTGTGTAAATGATTGACTGAACTGGGATTATGATAGATAAAAAAGAAGTTTTTTCTAATAGCTATAAAAGTTTTACTAATCGCTATAAAAGTTTTACTAATCGCTATAAAATGTAGGTTAATAGGGAGAGACAAGATCGTCCACCTTCTGAATGGACACGACACATAGAAAAATAACACTAGTGTATTCTATAAAAAGTTCGAAATATCTAATGTTAATAGTACAAATATGGCATTAATGCTATTAGAAGCTGGTTGACACAAACCCATTACACGCGTCGTCTCCCGCAGATATCTCTCATGTACACCTTCTCGCTTAACGACAATGTAGGTTACAGCATCCCGGTCATTAATTGTGGAGGCACTTTAATGTATAAAAAAAAATATTTATTAAAAGCTTTTCTGGATTAGATTTTGTGGAGGAATATGATATATGAACTGTATATATCAGACTGATGGTTAGTAAATGAATGAATAATCCGGTTGGTTGCATTAACTGTTAATTTATTTTTACGAGCTTTGCTTCGCGTAACCATTTTTCTGTATTCGTGAAACGAATAATTGAAAAGACAGTAACTTATTTCAAACATAAAATTTGTATAAATTTTCTCCTTGTCTTTGAAATACAGTATTATTCTGTGTTTCACATTAATATCAAGAGCAGATCTGGTCAGAAGAAATGTTTTAAATTTAATCAGGAGAAATGAAACCTCATTAGTAGAAGATATTCGTTAGATTTCAAAAACAGAGACTCCTTCTGTGTTAATACCGGGGATCAGTTTGTACATTTTTACATCAAGGGAGACCATGTAAGTTGATTAGGTACAGCCGATGCGCTAGGCCCAAATCGTACAATATCTGTTGAAGTTTGCGCCTAAATTTCTTTGATGAGAAGTTGTTTGTATTTACATTTAGGCTAACGCCTTCATATATTTTTGTTATTGCAACGTTTCGGTCTTTGTGCCATCCGGCTTTCTTCAGGATTCTGTCGAATTGGGTAACCTTCAGAGAATTTACAATTAAACAATTTATTTATTCAACAAGAGAGGAGTATTCTTGATACGCTGTGCATATCAAGGTATATCTCAATTTGTTTTTATTTAGTACCGCTCAGTTAAGAGTCATGATCCTAGTTTGTACTACGGCATGGGAATATTGAAATCAAAGTTACTCTGTCATCAAATGCAATGAACCAACTATTCAATCCACTAGAGTATTAATACCTTGAACTCGTACTTGACAATTCTATCGATTAAAACCCATCATTGTAAAGTTGTTGGGTGCAATATTTAATCCATGAAATTAACGGACGAATCACAACGCGTTTTTTTTTTTTTTTTTCAAAACATTTCATTAATTGTTGTTGATTTGTTCTGTTTGTTTCTAGGAGCATATAAACTCATTATGTATTATTTAATGCTGAAATTTAACTTTCTTGGGATCATTAATAAATTCTTTAACAAAAATGTGTTGCTATTAATATTTTATTTTCCGAATAATAATATATTGCTTTTAATTTTTTTTAATATGGAAATGTATTGCTGGTATTTCTACTATAAAAATGTATTTGTCTACTTTCATAATGTTTTGACCCCAGTTTGGCTGTTAATTATTTGTCTGTAGCTGGGATCTTAACAGATGCTACCACCGCTAGTCACCGTGGACCTACAAAAAAACAGGAATTAAGAGGTGGTTCCACGGTTCTCAAAATCACCGGATCAGAGCCCTTGCTGCCGGATATAGTTAATTGTCATACCCAGGACGAAAATATAATTGAAGGAGTCTCGCATTCTTTTTCCCTGCAAGATTTCTCTGTAATTATTACTAACATTAAAAAAATTAAACCCATCCCCAGTTAGAAATTTTACAAATTAAGGCAGCAGAAAATCCTGTTCCGTTAATATTTAAACCTATGCAATAAAGGTTCGATTATTTTTATCTCTTTTTAAAGTTATACTCAAGTATAGGGTGTTTCATTAAGACGGATCAAAGCCAACAATAAATAAATCAGTGTTATTAGTGAAAATGTATTTAATTGATCATATTTGCTGGTATTTCTTGTAAAAAATATCGCTCAAATATCCGTTGTGAAAACCTGGCCCAGTGTTGATGTCGGATCCTATTGGTTACGGCGCCAACGGTGACGTCGCTCCTCCTGGTCGCTCCTCCTGGGTCCAAGCGTGCCGCTCCAACCCTTGGTCAGATGATCACCAGCCTCGCCTTTCCCGACTCGCTTCCAATACCTGGTCATTATACCGATCTCCGGTCTGTACCCACGCTGTGTTTAGATCTTAGACAGACGGGACCAGAGGGATCGGGGCCGATACAAGTTCAAATAAAATAAAAACTCACGACACCAAACAAAATTGCTGATAAAAAAGGGTAACAACCTTTTATATCTTAAAGTCCGTTACATAAAACTGGCACCAAGCTTCTATCACACAATAGAAAATGTCGAATTACCTACTTTCTAGAATCATATATGTATGTCGGGTGTGGTTCAGTTCGACACTGGGGCTAATTTCTATCGATCATCTGCAGTTGATTCTTCTCTCCGACTTGAGTTGTATTTCTTCTTCTTCGTCTGCTTGGGCTGGTAGTTTTCCTGTTTCAACTTGGTGGAAGATTTCTTGTTTCAACTTAGCCGCAACTCTCTGTCGTCTGAGGCGGTCTCTTCTCACTGCCGTCTGAACTTTAACTTCTCATCGACTTTCGGCTTGTCTCATAGTCTGCAGCTCAATTCTTCTCAGGCTTTCAGGCAATCTTCTTCTTCATCTACTTGGGCTGGAAGTTCTTCTTGTCTGAGGGTTCTTTTCGCTGCCGTCCGGGATGAACTCTAACTTCTCATCGACTTTCGGCTTGTCTGCAGCTCCAATTCTTCTCAGGCTTTCAGGCAATCTTCTTCTTCATCTGCTTGGGGAGTTCTTCTTGTCTGAGGGTTCTTTTCTCGCTGCCGTCCGGGGATTGTCTTCGACTTGGGTGTCATGAGGGATTCTCTTGCCCGCAAAGGGGCGAGGACGGCCTGATGGCCGCGTTAGGCTCTATCCCTGCCCGCGGTCCAATTGAAACTCTCAACTCCAACTCCAACTTCATTTCGTCGACTGGGGTCCTGCTTTTTATTTTGTCGGCGTCCCTGATAATTCCAAAACTGCATTACTTCTGTCTTCTCCATTATCGCTATTGTTTTCCCCTACTTCCCTCAATTACCTTTGGTGGGCGGCGCACATCCATCTCTCTTAGTCTCTCGTAAGGTGACCGCTTTTCAACCAATCGTTCCTGATCGAGTTATAAAGTCACGTGATCGTATTCGACCAATTGTTATTGGTCGAACATTTCTTTCCTTTTTTCTTCCGCAGGTCACGTGATCGTATTCGACCAATTGTTATTGATCGAACATCCCTCTCCCCTCTGTTTGCGGGCGTGGTTACATCGTTCTTGTTTAAAAAAACAAAATCCAATTTTTCCTTTTGCACGTACGCAAATGACAATCTTTGGCTTTCTCTCACCTGGACTTTGTCAAACAGCCCGCTGCTAATTAGTCTTGACTTTAGAAAGGATCTTTTCCGCCTTCTTGGCGCCCTCTTGAGCCAAAAGCAATTGTCCCTCTTTTTACCTCTTTGTTTTTCCTGATAGTCGAAAATCTTAATTATCTACATTGAAATGTCTCTACTTTATTAACGTGGGTGTCCAATTCTTAACAGGTCAAGATCTGTATATCGTTCCACCGGACTCCCCTCAACCCAAAAACACTTTTCTCTGATTAAAATTGTTTCATTGTTCCCAAAATTTCTCTTTATCCAAAAGGTGTCTTTCCATGCAAAAGTTAGGTGCTTTGACCGATATCTGGCTTCCATCAAGCGGCCCGTTTTTGATATCATGTCTTTTTTTCCCTTTCTTCTTATTATTTATAATTCTATTCTTCCAATTGTCTTTCGAAAATCGGCCAAGACGCTGACCTAAATCTCTTCTGACTCCTATCTCACCCTCAATTGGGTCATGCATCATACAACTCTTTTTCTCTCTTCTTCTTTCTTTTTTTTTTTCTTTTCTTCTTCTTCCCTTAAGATCGTCTAGTACAATCTTAGTGAATTATTTTCAACTCAGTTATTTTCCGTTTTAAAAAAAAAAATCAACAACCTGTTTAGTAAACCGAAAAAAATTAAATCATATTTCTAATAATGCAAGGTGCCACACCGTCAAGGCTTCGGCAGCACAACTCTATTCGATGGTCAAAATTTCTTTGTATAGTTGCTCATCGATCTAACCAATATGACTTATTATCTCATCCTACAGCTGTTGAATTGTTGTTGACTTGTTGGCATTGACCTTCATGACCCCAAATGAAGAAATCTAAAGGCGTTAAGTCGCAGGATCGTGGTGGCCAATTGTCGTCGCTGTTTCGACAGATGATGCGACCTGGGAAATTCTCATTGCATTTCAGTTAGAACGTCTATTTTCGTAATAGGTTTCGATAATTGTAACACCTTGTGTGATTGTTAATCTTTTCATGTCTGAAATTACCAAAGACTTAAGTTGTTAAATGTCAAAGAAAAAGGAAAAAAAAGAATCATTAAAAGCTTAAAATTAATTCCCATTGAAAATCGGTCCAAGTTATTGGAACAGACTTTGCATATACGTCAATGATGTCTCATAGAAAAGGCGATTTGGTGAATTTTTTCGTTTTTCCCTGCCATCAGCTCAGATATTTACAGCTAAGACTGCCTTGTTCTGTCCCCAGTATTGAAATACCACCCATTCAGTACCTATTCCATCGATAAAGACGATGTTCTCGAAAGAATATTTCTTGCCAAGGACCGCTATTTTATTGACGAAAATGCTGCGTAGATACTTTCCCGAACGCTCAAAGCTTAATGTTACCAAGTCAAGGATCAATCGTTATCTATCTTCCATATCCTCATAATATTCACTTCTTCCGTCTTACTTATATATCTGGCATCACTTTCTGCAACCCTCTATAATGAGTGGTTCTTGAGTCACGTATTGAGTGAACTTTGTAAAACAAAACACTACACGTAATACTTTTGCGTAGTTAGAATCGGCACGGTTTCATAGAAAATAGTACAAATAGGAAAACGCGTGTACACTTTAATTGTTGAACTTGTAAAATAGATATGCCAAGATATAATCACACTGTACTTTGCTGCAAAGAAGATAATCTAGATGCCGTTACATCTATTGCAAATGACTGAAGCGTTGTGTCATGTGAGAATCTTTTTTCAAATTTTCTCAAGAAAAATCAATAACGAAACATGTCTTTTCTGTCTCCGGTGTAGAATCAGCAACTAAATACGGGAGAAGCAAACACGTAGAGGGATAATAAGAAATTCTACGTGTGAAAGCTTTCAAACGCCGTCATATTGCGAAATTACGCGCTTATATCATAAAAATAGTGCTATTTCTTAAACGTTGTAAAGAGTCATAAATTTTGAGCCATGTGAGGATATATTCAAAAGGCAAGTTTTAAATTGAAACCATACATTATTTATCAGATTGCTAAAACTTTTATACATAAAATGTACGGTACAATTTTATTGAAATATCAATATTTTCACTTTCAACGAATTTAAATATCTTTTTTTACAAGATGTTGTCTAACACCGCGTCACAACGTATATGTCTGTTTATGTTCTGAAGATATCTAAAGTGACATTATTCATTGGTTATGTTCAAACACAAGGTATGCAATTTTTTTTTAAATTAATAAGTTGCTTCTTCCGGGATGGAAAATGGAATCTGCAATCCGAGTTCAATATACGGCCTGATTTCATTCGCTTTCAGTTTTGTAAAAGGTAAGAACACGTATCTTCTTCCACAGGGCTAAAGTACAAATAGCAGGGTTTATTGACCTTGTAGAAGTATTGAACGGCCTCAGTTCAAACCGTACATTTTTTTTACTTTACAAAATGTCAGCAAACGAAAAGAAAACAAGTAAAACGACACAAAAACTGTTTTTATACTAACAATCTTCTTTTTCCTGTATGACATACAAAGCAATCAAATGTGTGATTTTATATAGGAAACGTTGAAATTAATAGCAGGAGTTATTTTCCTTTAACTGTTATTTGAATTAGTTAAATTTCAAAGAAGATATATATTTTTATCTGAACTCACAGAACAGATTTCAGTTCATGAAATAATGTTCAATCTCAATGAAAGAAATGTTCAGATTTATTGAGTGCTGAAGAAAATCTCTCTGTTAGAATTTGAATAAGATTCTGTTGCTTGTCGTTGTTGAGTTAAAATATATTCAATGTTCGTACGTACGTGTGTATATGGGTGTTTGTGTGTGTATGTGTGATTGCGTCAGTGTCACACGTAAAACTTCTCACTAACCTACGTAGTTGTGGTTCTGAGGAAAGCAGAAGAAAGTGAAAGAGTTGAAAATGTCGTTTGGTATTTATAATGTTGCATTTCACATGATAGGCTCGAAACACATAGATAAATTTTTGGCGGAATTGTACTTTCTTTCAGGTTTGAAACTAGGTTGATACAATTCGGACGTAGTTGAAAACATGGTATTAGTATTAATTGGCCAATCAAGAGTCAGAGAAATATCAAGTCTCTGTGATCCACTTTTTTTGCACAAATTTGAACAAGTTATTTTTAGCTATTTGAAGTGTTGTATAATTAAAATTCCACAAACTCTCTAGATTTGGTTTGGAATCAGTCGAAGAGAGGAGACGCCTGAATTCTAAACGGTTGCAAAGTAAACTGCGCTAATATATTTCCTGGGAAATCATGGCAATTTACAACAAAGAAAAAGCAATCCTTGGAGAGAAATAAACGCAAACGTCCTTAATGGACGTGGCATTAGAAAAATAAATTTTTAAAATAGATCTAAAACTGACGCCAGGCGCGACGAACAATATAAGATAATGTTGCTACGATAACCACTTCAGTTTTATAAGGACAAATAATATTTCAACGGCTGTTTGTTCTAACTTGTCTTTGGACCATAGCGAAAAATGTGAAGGAAATACTTAATAGATTACAGTCATAACATTAACTTGTGAAGTTTTGTTTAGAACATATATTAATGCTTTTTAAACTACCTATTTTCATTAAAGTTGTTGGCATACTCTCTCAGTCTGCATATATATATATATATATATATATATATATATATATATATATATATATATATGTGTGTGTGTGTGTGTGTGTGTGTGTGTGTGTGTGTGTGTGTGTGTGTGTGTGTGTTAGCGTATATTTAGGCAGCAAATTATTTTTCGGCATGTCTGACTGAATAAATTACAAATTATGCCTGCTTATTTTTATTATAGTCCTTACATATTCAAGAATGTTTTTTCATATACTGCAATTAAATTATTTCATTGTAATATATGAAAAATATTCGAAAATATAAAAGGATTATGATTAGAATAAGGAAACATAATGTTTGTAATTTACACACACACAGACAAACACACACACACACACACACACACATATATATATATATATATATATATATATCATAAATATATTCTGTTTTTTGTCTTCGCAACTAATCGAAAACACACAACTAAACAACTAAAAAATTATCTATTTGTTTTTGCAATAAATAACCTCAGTATGAAAGAACAAATTTAAAAAAAGTTGTCACCAAAACCTAATGTCTTTAATGAGAAATATGATTGATTTCAGTAAATAAATTCAATGTTAATATCAACCCTCCTGACGAGTTGATATCCTATTTACAAACCTGCGAGTAGGGAAAGAAAATTTGAACATTTAATTGTATTTGTTGTTAATAAAGCTCTATTTCTTGATATAGCGAACTGCTTACCTTAAATGCGTCATCTTCCAGAAATACACTGGTTGACCTAAAAAGAAAAAAAAACTATATGAGTATCGTAGAGATATAATGCATAACAACACTATAGACTGCTTACCTTAAGTATAGACAAATATAATATCACCCTAGAATACCAAAACTTTACGTTCCCCCTTAAACCCACAAAACGGTCATTCCAGTGCGTCCCATTATTAATTAATTCAGAATTTATTCAAAAATCGTTTGCGAAATTTTGCGCTGTTTTCTGTTTCATATTGAACGAGGATTCTCGCTAAAGTGAATATTGATAGCAATCAAATCAATCTGTTGCCGGAAAATAACGAATCTTATTCATTGTGGAAAATATTCATCATATTCAGAACGTCCAAATGGATAGTTGAAAAGTAATGTTCCCTCTGTTTTTTTTTTTGTTTTTTTTTACCAGTTTGTTTTATGGATATATTTTATCATTATATTACCTCGTTGTAGAAATAATGCCTGGAATTCCTGATGAGATAGACGTGGAAATATTTCCCATATCTTCAAGTAAAGGTCTTGAATTGTCATGCATTATATGTTAATTAGAATTATTCTTTAAAAACTACCAGAATGGAGCTAATATTATTTTGTCCATATTATAATGGATAACACTATGGTTCCTGATAATGAATACAGGTGGTCGAATATGTTATGTGCCATATCTCTTAAATACATTGTGTATCATGGCCCTACATTAAAATATATATCACAAAAACAATTGAAGACACCAGTTTCGCCATCTTCTAAACCAATGTGAGAGGTCTATATTTCAACTTTCCAGAGGTAGAAGTACATCTATTTGTTGCTAAACCTTACATCTTATTCCTGTCTGAAAATCGTACTGGTCCATTTATCCCAGTCTTGGAACACGCAATCCCTGGCTACTCGCCTTTAATTTTTAAAGAAGACCATAAAAATTGCCAGGATAACGGACTAGGTCCTTATATAAAAGACGGGTTCCCATGTAGCTGAGAGACCAGAAACGAGCACCCTGATCACTCCTATATGTACCTGTGGCATTTGACCACAGTACAAACTTTATTCCTAATCTGTATCATCCTCAGCAATATGGGATTTACAGTATCGTAGACCGAATAACTGAGACGATTTATAATAATCTACAAGATTCAAGACAAAATTTTAATCCACTTGAACAAAACCGACGAAGAAGGCAGATACTACGCCTCCAAAGTGACATAAATAATTGACGAACTCACTCGTGTTCATGAAGCAACAGGAATCAGGCGAACATCCGTGATCTCTTCCGTACATTCTGCCCTATAAAGTGTTTCGATAAAGTTTACCCCCACAAACACCACTGAGCACATAAGATTATTCACTAGTCAGTGTCAGATTTGATGCCAAACTAATGGCATCCCCTAATGTGTCGATTCATAGAACGTGTTTTTAGTACAGGAAGGCCGACTCGGACCGTTTCATCTTACATGACGGAAGCTACTCTGTTAGACTTCTTCAAACATAATACCTAAAAAAAATGCCGCTCTCATCTCGGACTGGGTCCTTTCTGGAATGGAGAATTATATACCCCGGAAAAATTCTAGCAAAATCTGTACAACCAGCCCGTGTTTTAACCCGTGAATGTTCCGCAGATGTAGATCACCGTAACCAATACTACAATATTTCTCTTGGAGAACGATGTAGAAGGACTTTTACGGTTTTCAGAACTGTCCGTAACCATTGAAAGTCTGTTGTAGAAAATGCAAACTGTAGATATAAAGAAGCTGTCCAGGTCTAAGTCGAAAGCAATCAATTTGAATCACGGGAATTCTGGAAGGTATCCAACCTATTTCTAAATAGAGGGAAAGCGTCAGTTCTAACTATTCAAAATGGTTCGCAGATCATCTCATACATGAAAGCTCTTCCTCTGGATCTTTGAATCAACGGTTGATCCCAGCTATCATCCCCTTTCTGACTTCCCTGACTAAAAACAACGTTTTAAATAATAAACAATATATTTGTGTATAGAATTCCATATTTGTATATTTTAGTGCTGGATAAAAAAAAAAAAAAAATTCTCAGGCTAAATTAATTTTTGGAATGCATTTTTTTCATCTATTCTAGTAATTCCTTCCGATGCTACAGTATTTGTGTGTCACAGATATAATAATGGCTGCTATGGGCCTTGAAGCGCGAAAAAATATTTCTTCTTAGTTTCAGTCATTATACATAAATATTACTTTCAATTCCACCTGTAATTATTGGGAGGAAAAATATTGTACACGAAGGCAATCTGTTCTATTTGCAAATTGCAAGATAGATAGGGTGGTTAAAGTTGCAGACAATGTACAATCACAAATTCAAGGGTTTTGAATCGCATGTGAAGTGTATGCAGATAAATTAACAGCACCCAAACACAGATTCGTTGATAGCATTAAAGACAAGGAATGCCACACCAATCTTCTAATGTTTGATTTCTAAACTACAGCAGAGTACATGCCCTCCCTCAATTTGATTTTCATTGATGTTTTTCAACATTTGACCTATGTTGTGCCACGTTTAGCGCTAGACTGCAGCAAAAAGAATGCAATTTAAGAAACCATTCGACAAGAAACAATAAAACTAGAATTCTTCATAAAATATGTGATGTGGAACAAGATGATATGGTATGAGAAATTCTTAAGGGGTACCAATATTTCATTGACGAGAAATTGGCGAGCAAAGTTCAAGGAAATAAACCCTATTTCCAACAAAATTACAAACCCATATAATACCATATTAAAGCACAAACAAACTTCATTCCCGCCGAAAAACAGCCAATATTTACAAACACACCCAAAAAGATTCCACAATATAACACGCACCATTTAAATCAAAGAATCTATTTGTTAGAAATGAACAACAGCATATGAAATATTTATCCAATCTGAAAAGAGTAAAATCCTATTCTTCTCGATTTTACTTTCGGGAAATAGTTCTTATAATAACCCACAGATTTCGACTTTAAGGAGTGGATATGCGATTCTCTCCAAGCTGTTCAAACTATCGAAGACGTGGCAACATATTTTTTTATATCATGCAGCGCGTGCTGAAAGATACGTGCCGGCGATTTCAAACGAATAATTTCAGACAACAAAAACAACAACATAGATGTTCATTGAATCTTCAAGGACGATCAAAGTCGCTTCTCAACTACAGATTTTTACTTGGAAGCAACAACTTAAAGGTCTTTACTCAGCCACTGTGAAGCAATTACTAAAAGTATTTTGTAAACAACAGCGTTTTCTGTTGAGTAACTCCCAAAAGACTTTGAATCACCTAAAGACGATTTTTACTCTATTTTTAATCTTTTTAATTCATGTACATATGTTTGCAAAAACAAATGATATATTTGACAGGCATGCCCGCGTTTTCCTCATGTTTATTTTATTGCTGTTTGGAATTTGGACGTTCTGATTTTTAATATAAAGACCTGAACGGCAAAACTTTCTACAGCGTCACCGAGTAGACATCAATATTCACAGAGACTCATGAATTGGCACGCAACTAATTGATGTAGCTGCTCTTATGCGAAATGACGCTACAACCATATTATATTAAGAGAATGATGATGATGATGATGATGATGATGATGATGATGATGATATGAAGTTTATGGCTTCAGATTTATTTTTCAACTTGGTTTAAATAATAACGTTAATATAAAGAGTTAAATACTTGCCGAGGTTCAATTTCGCAAGAAAAACTATTAATTACTTTAGTTAAAGAAAATAATCTATTCCTTTATTGATGTTTGACACTAACGCACAATTTATAGTCAATGATATGATAATGTCAAATAAATTTCTGAAATCGTTTCAGATTTATAGTCTGTAAAACGTTTGCTTGTAATTAGTTTCTCTTTGCATCATAATAATCAATTCTGATAGACTCCCACACACATTTTTTTTATTTTTAAATTACATAAACAATCATCATTATTACAGAGACATAATACAAAAGTTAATTATCTAAAGAAGTACAATCAAACTCTTAAGACTTTATTATAACGTATAGACTGGCGCTACACAATCAGAAACACTGTACTATATAAAATAAGAAACTACACTGGAACATCTCTAGCAATGCAACCTCAATGATGAATAACATATGGCATGAGATAATAACGATATAATCAAAATGATATCTTTCCACACGTATCAAAACAAAAGATTTGGAATAAAACTCAAATCTGTATTAGAAAGAGTTAGTGAACTTGAAAAGTCTACTTTTCTGCAGAAGTATTTTTGTAGAAATTATAACTTTGAGCAGACATAGACATTGAATGATCAGGTAATGAATGTTTCCTGAATAGAAACGTTTATTTTCCCTTTTGCCATTATGATTTGACGTGTATGATCCGAGGTACATGTTACTTCTCCATTGCGCCTGACAAAATCGGAAACTTCTACAAGTTATATATATTTCTATAAAAAAAAAAAAAAAAAACAAATAAAGAAACATAACTAACAAAAAATTTATAAATTATTTTTAATATGAGTGAATATATGCATGCCCTCTAAATCTATGTTTGTTTGTTTAACTTCTTATGTAACTAGCATTATGGTGTGTTTTGTTAATAGTAAAAATGAGATGAGAAACTTTCCCAAGGTGGGGAATGACCACTAATATTTTCCGTTTTATTTTTAAGCCAAAACCATACATATCCCATGGGTTCTGACACCTCACATCGTGTAACACACATTTCTTATTTTTTTTTTTTTTCAATAAAAAATTATTTCACAGAGAAGTTAACGGATTCTGATATCAGAAAGACGAGCGCAATGAACTGTTTTGAAAGCGTAAATAACAATTCTCAGTATTTTTTTGCCCCAACTATTTTCTATTTATTAAGACAGAGGCAAGTCAAAGTTTATTTTGTATAAAAAGATGTGGAGGCGTGGAGTTTTTATTTTTATTTTAAAAAAAATCAATTTTCCGTTTCTTCGATAAGGTAGTTGAAAGAACGATAATAGATGCCATATAGGCGCTGACGAAAGAATAAGACTTCCTTCTCTCTCACTAACTTTCATATATATATATATATATATATATATATATATATATATATATATATATATATATATATATATATATATATATATATATATATATATATATATATATATATATATATATATATATATATATATATATATATATATAAAGTGTATGCAAAAAGGTCATAGAGATTTTTAAGACTAGAGTCTTAAATATACATTTCAAAAAATGGTTATCTTTGCTTCCTTATTTCTTTGGCAATTGCGAATATCATTTGAAGAGAATCACACGATCTTTGTACACATAGAAGGAGACATACAAAGGTATACACACACACACATATATATATATATATAAATATATATATATATATATATATATATAAATATATATCCATATATATATATATATATATATATATAAATATAAATATATATATATATATATATATATATATATATATATATATATATATATATATATACAGGATGCGATGGGTAAGTTGTCACTCCTTTAAATTTTCAATGTCCTTCTGCGCGTTGTTTGTTTTTTGATATTGTCTATTGCACAATATAGCAGGGTTTGTTGCCCACCCAGTCTCAGAAAAAAGAGCTAGCTATTTAGAGGGTTACATTAAGAGCCAGTTTATGTGGATAGGAGAAGAATATAACGGTTAACTCTATACTGGAACAGGTTAAGATTTTAGTGATCACTTGCACTTGGGGTCGGTTGCAAAGAGCAGTGGTTTGCAGGAAGAAGGTGTTTGAGTGGAGCTTCACCGATAGAACACGGAGGTAATATGGATAGGTTGCTACATGTTAAGCGGCATGGCGAATCCTAACCGTGAATATTAAAAATGGGGGAGACAAGGTATGTAGTTTGTTCGAGTACTTTCCAAGGAAGTAGCGATAAAGCATTGAGAGGCTTGACACATGTAGCCCGTAAGTGAGAGGTTGGAGGGTGTAAAATAACTTGTCATCGTAAAAGACTCAAAAACGCTTTTGGATTCTGCCGAGACTTGAGAGCGAAATACGAAAAGAATACTCCATTTTAGGGTCTGGTGAATGTAGAAGATAGCATGCGGAGTAAGTTACTTACTAGAGATAAACAGGGAGCCGACCATTTTCCTGCATACATATATATATATATATATATATATATATATATATATATATATATATATATATATATATATATGAATGAAAAACAACAAGGAATAGCTATTCTTAGCCAACGCATTTCGTCCCGTCCGGGCCTTTATCAAGTGAATGGATATAATCCCTCGCAGGTCGAAATACATCGGCTAAGAATAGATTTTCCTCGTGTTTCTATTCATTTTGTTCCTTTACTGATACACTGTATCTATATAATATATATATATATATATATATATATATATATATATATATATATATATATATATATATATATATATATATAGTGTGTGTGTATATATATATATATATATATATATATATATATATATATATATGATTTCGGCTAAGAATAGCTTTTCCCTTGTCAGTTCATTTATATAGTCATATATATATATATATATATATATATATATATATATATATATATATATATATATATATATATATAGAGAGAGAGAGAGAGTGTGTGTGTGTGTGTGTGTAGACTCTCAGTCGATTCAACGTAATAGGGCATGAAAGTCATTTCAATTCATTTTTATTGCTTATGCCTTAAAGCTGATGATTTACACATCAAGTCGCCTTTAGTGTAGCTGGCGGGATTCTGAATGGAGCCGGTTGAAATGTTTGATCAAATAATAGTTTCAGTTCTTCGATCACGAAGATGTGCGAAACGAAATATTTCTAAGATCTTTCTACCTTCGGATAATACTCTCCTCTATTTTCCAAAGTCAGCAGCTAAGGTGTCAAAAAACTACGATGTACGTTAAGAGACTACTACGCACTTCCGTTGCACTTCGTTTGGAGTGACCTTTGCTATCGCCCCAAATGTGGCCAACTCGGTTGCGCTATTTCTAAGTGTGAATTATACATTCGCGCTGAACCCTATAAAGAAGCCCACAACAAATATTTGTTTTCTTTTGTTTTGTTTTTGTGAATTGTAACAAATTCTTGTAAGAGCCTCGAATATAATCCGCACTTACGACATGTGAATAATTCCCTGAATTTTGATAATATTTCATTCAGAGGTTTGCAGTTATTGCGAGGTAAGCTAAACAAACTTCTATTTAAAATTTATAATTTCAAAATATTGCCAAAAATTTAATAAATAAACAAACTTTCATTTAAAATTCATAATTTTTTTTGGTGGGTGAATTAACATTTGAGATAACTAACTATATATTACTTGGGGGGAATTAACAGAAATGATCCCCAATTTATGTGGTTCGAAAAACTTGTTAAACCTACATAATATAATTTTCTATTTCAGATGGCTGACACGAAAATGATGGCGTGCGTACAGACATTCTCGATGTGTGATAGCATGAATGAAAGACTTTCGAACCGCTCTGGAGAATGATGAAAAAATTCCGAAGAGAAAGAATATTAGTATAATTTATTTTATGTTATCAGTAGACAAAATAATATTATAAAAATATGTGGACAATTGTAAATTTGGTACTCATTTTTGTGCTTTCTCAAAGAAAACTAAAATTAAGCTTTAATAACAATGTTTAAAAAAAGTTTCACGCATGCGTAGGATTTGTAACACTTTTTGCCGACGTGTCTAATATATCGGCTTACACTTGTTTAAAATATAAAATATTGTTACCTGCCAGATTTTATAGCTGAAAAAATCAAAATGAAACAAACAAAAAAGAAACAAAGGATATTTAAAGGTAAATAGCGCAAAATATTGGGTGGTGGGCGTTACTTGTAAATTATATTCACTGAATATAACAAAAGTCATATCTAAAACACGATTGCGTGGTTCTATTCTAACAATGGAATTTTCATTTGGATTTTCGGTGATATCATTGGAAGAGGAAAAAAGATGTATGCATCTAACATTACCAATAGTACGGACCGGTCTATTAAAATGTGCAGTGAAAGTGAAATCGTTATTTGCATCTTGTGAGAGTTTTAATTTTATTAATGTATTTATTTATAAATTAAATTTGTAGCTATTAAATCGAATTCGGTTTCTCCAGAACTTTCATCGGTGTAATTACTTCGGTCAACAGAGGCATGTCCAAAAGTTCCAGTTTTCCTCTTCTAACTTCTATGCTGTCAAAGGATCTAAAATATATAATAAACTATAATAATATAATTATTATTTCTTTTTTCGGATTTTATATCGGTTTATCACGCGCTTGTAAACAAACAGCACTCACAGAATAATAATGAATTTCTTTTTTTTAAATGTGCAGCACAAAAGATCATCCCAAACCATAACACTCTTTTCGCAATTGAAACAATATTCATTTATTTAATATAGATATTTCTTGAATATTAATGGCTTACTTTTAACTTACGAGACTTTGAGATATGGCACTTTGTGTCCTCCACGTGTTTTGTCGGGCCTTTCAACCACTTTAGGAATATTCTTCAACGTTTTCAAGTTTAAAATCACTGATAAACCAATGACATAAGTGTTTTTGGATATAAACATATGCAACAAAATAAATCCTACATTTGCTTTGATAAAATCCTTCAGAGGACGAAAAGCATCGACTAAGAATAGTTTTTCCTCTTGTCTTTCTATTCCTTTACAGATAAACCCTATCTGATATATATATATATATATATATATATATATATATATATATATATATATATATATATATATACAATATATATATATATATATATATATATATATATATATATATAAAGGTTACTGGTCAGAGTTGAATCAGACCAGGAAGCAGTAGTATTAAAAAGTACTCAATACACGTGAGAAGAAAATAAGTAAAAAAAAAAAATAACATCTAGAGCATTTAACTTTAAAAATCAGGAGGTCAATTAAAATACGCGGCCATAGTTTCGACCTGACGGTGTCTTCGTCCGATACCTTTAAATGGACACTTCAAGGCTTATTTTTTATTTAAAAAAAAAAGGAACACAAAGAACGCTCTATAATTAACTTTCAAAAAAAAATAACAGGCTCATGATGATTGGAAAGCACGATATTGAATGTAATGTAAAGTAGGGGAAAAGGAAGTTTGAAAAAGAAGGATAGAAAGGAAAGGGAAAGTTGGCTTCCCTTATTTGATGTATACATCTACAATACACTTGCATTCTGTTTCATTTCTTGTCTTTTTTTTACAACCCTCCTTTCCCCCGTCTTTCCGTAACACTCAATATCTTGCCTTTCCGTCAGCATGGGCTTATTTTTGTATTTAAATAATTATGTACCGTTGTTTGTGTTTTTTTTTTCAAATAAGTTGTCAAAGTGGTGATTTTAAAAGTTTCGCCCGAAGAGACTCTCAGGTCGAAGCCATAGTCGTGTATTTTGATTGACCTTCTAATTGTAAAATATATATATATATATATATATATGTGTGTGTGTGTGTGTGTGTGTGTGTGTGTGTGTGTGACTGGCTTGTCATCCGATGATGTCCGTATGATAAGCTAGTGCAGCAAACGAATACCTGTTGCAGGTGATTACTCAGGCATATTTATGTTTGTTTCGCACCTTCTGTTCACACTGCATATACGTTGTGCGATCTTTAGTTATAGTTTATGGGAAAGTGCAAATTATCTGACGCGATCAACTGTTTTACGCTGAAACTATCACTGATATAATCATCTCATATATATATATATATATATATATATATATATATATATATATATATATACATATACATATATATATATATATATATATATATATATATATATATATATATATATATATATATATATATATATATATAATACATCCATATATAATATATATATATATATATATATATATATATATATATATATATATATATATATATATATATATATATATATGTGTGTGTGTGTGTGTGTACATTTCGTGTGTGCGCGTGTGCTATTTTACCTGTTTCTTAGTAATTATTTGATTCAAACATTCAAGTCTTTCCATTACCTTTTTTTTTTTACTTTGCCAACAGTGTGTTCCTCGATTCAGAACTCTCTCCCGAAAGCAGATACTTTGAGAAGAATGCAACTAAAAGCCTATAAAAAAGTTTTATTATTGGCTTTCATAACATGATATTGCTCAAATATATTCAGTTTCACGGCATCAATTACATTCTTTTTCATGGATAACTCGAGATGTCATTACAACTTAAATATTGACTGCTGCGGTTCGTAGGAATACAGAATGTAGTTAAGCCTTCCTTTATGTTATATTTGTGAAGCCAAGAACTACTCCCCACCCACCAAAATTAATAATCGAAATCCCGTATAAATCGTTTATTAGAATTTCAGAATAAACTAAAGAGAAAATGAGATAACGACTGCAATATACATTAACAGCATTTATTCTTTAAGTAACTTTTTTACTCAAACAATTTTTCAATACGTCAGACCTTATTCATTTCAATGTCTGCTAAAGAAGAATCGCAAAGCAAATAAAATCATCGGTAACGGACTTTCATCTGAAAAGTTATTATATTATCGTCGATGCTCATAAGCAATTCTCCCCTGGTGCTTCCACATCGCACTCCCCATCTTCAGCCGGCGATATCAGTAATTTGAAAATAAAACGCGTTGCTCACCGTAAGATGAAGACAGCGCCGGCATTATTCTGTTGGCAAAATCTCAACCCATTGCAGTGTGTGTTTATGTGTGAGTGTGCGTGAAAAGATAGAGAGAAAGGGTGATGGAGAGAAAAAGAATGGAAATACTATGTCCTAGTGGACATATTTTGTCTGCCATCATTCGTCTTAGCAGAACTGATTGAAATCAGACGAGATTCAGAGAATTACTAGTCAGTTCGAATCAAGATTATGCCATCTTTTCGTCTGTCACTTTTGACAAGTAATAATGGCATTAGCAAGCCGAATCAGCCGCCTCCTGGGGGACTGGTGTGTGCATTTATATTGATCAAAGAAATCCTGTTTGTGGGCGTTAAATCAAAAGAAACCCATTAGTCGAATGGGGTCCGCTTAGTGAAAATATCGTCTTACTTTTAGGAAGAGGTAAGCTTTTAAGAGAGTGGAAAATATTGGTGTTTTTTCACTGCATTTGCTTGCAATGCTTTTCTGTTATTCATGTTCTACGTTTAGGAGTGGATTGGAAATAAAATGCGAAGAAGAACTTGTGCGATTTGTTTTAAAATGATAGCACTGTTAGGTAACCAAAAAAAAAAAAATTGTCAAAACACAAAGCTGAGAAAATAATTTTCAGTTTTCAGGAGGAATACTTAGTATTATAATCACACACACACACACACACACACACACACACACACACACACACACACAACAAACAAACACAAACATACCGGCCAAACAGGCTAAAGACAACAATCAAACAAACATACACACACACACATAAACACCCATGCACACACACAAATGTATATATATATATATATATATATATATATATATCAGGGGCGGAGATGGGACTAGTGCTACTCGTGCCCGGCACGACCAATAACTCGGTCAATGTTATTCAAAATGGATTAAAAATTATCCATTAATTTCAAGCAAACATACTTAGGCTGATCTCAATTAAATTACGTATCTATTCAAGTTTCGATAACTAAGTAGCCAAAAGTTCATAAATATATCTGGGAATAATACAACGATGCTGTTTTTTGAACGGATGGCCACCGTCAGATCTATTGAACATCCCATAATATCGGCTATAATGTTGAACACGCAATCCGTGCAAGCACAAGAAAAGCTTATAATAACAAGTAATGTTAGAGAAATCTCGCTTTTGGCTGTAGCCAATGGTGGCAAAATCAAGTCGAAATACCGTGCTCAGAACAATTAGCACATATTGACTGCTGATGATTGTCTTGGAAAGAGAGAGAGAGTAGTAGTAGTAGTAGTACGAATAGATGTTTGTAAACATAACCACGTTTATTTATATTGTAAATATCAGTGATGAAGTTATTGTTTCATTAATTAATTAATAAGAACAGGTTTTGAATAAGAGTGAATTTTTTTTTTTATT
>CAHIKZ030001713.1:1210000-1220000 GCA_903632075.3 Acanthosepion pharaonis
AATTAAATGTATTTAGAAGATATAAGTTTACAAACAGTTTCTCTTTAGAGAGCTTCATACATAAACTGAGTGTTTAGAAAAATACTGATATCACGATGAAGTATTTATAAAAATTGATGGGATAGAAATACGAATGGAAGATCCTGTGTATTAAGAGGTGTGTGATTAATAGACGATTTTATACAAGTCAAAATCGTTTTAATTAATATGGAAATCATGTGTGATAAAATCTTTCTTTTTAGAAATCTAAAAAGATCTAAGAAAAGATTTGCTCGTGAATAAATCTGATTTCAAATTTCTTTTTTTATAAGTAAATTTAGAAATTAGTTAAAATATTCCCGGACATACCACCACCACTACACACACACACACACACACACACACACACACACACACACACACACACATATATATATATATATATATATATATATATATATATATATATATATATATATAATGTAAAAAGAAAATATAAATTAATTGTTGAAGTTACATTTATGATTTATGATGCAACTTTGCAATTCTCATATACATTTCGCCAGCCAATGATAAAATACAAATTTTTAAAGATCATATTTGAACACAACCTCTGTAAGAAATTTGAAGACTACGTCGTCTGGAAACTAATATCAATAAAGTTCTTTTTTAATTAAAATAATACATCACCTTAGTAAACAAACGGATAAAAACCGTGAATAGTACATTGGTCTGTACTTCACAGATATAGACACTTTTAGATTACAAAGCAAAAAATAGGACCACACTTATTTATTATATAAATTCCATATCTATCAACAATTGACTTAATCATCTAAAATATATATATATATATATATATATATATATATATATAACTTTTTAGCAAAATAGATTTCTTCATATATATATATATATATATATATATATATATATATATATATATATATATATATATATATATATATATATATATATATATATATATATAATATATATATATAATATATATATATATATATATATATATATATATATATATATATATATATATATATATATATATATATATATATATATATATATATATATATATATATATATATATATATATATATATATATATATATATATATATATATATATATATATATATATATATATATATATATATATATATATATGAAGAAATCTATCTTATAACAGTTTTATCCTCCGTTATAAATCAAATGTGTCATGATAAAGTCTGTCAGAAGATGAAACGCATCTTCTAAGTTAAATTTTCTTTTTATCTTTATTTATAATGTCATTTTACACATATATTTTAGTTATATCTGGAATTTTACACAAACACAGATACATATGGGTTGCAGTGGAAAAATTGATTTGTAAATTAAGCAAAGATGAAAATAACACTGATATCTCAATTTTACAGATATTTACCAAAATTAAACAAAATTATCTTGAAACATTATGATTAAATTTATTCATTAGAATTGTTATTGGCTTCAACCACGGCCTACGAACGACTTGGAATCTCCAGTATCTCTTCTGGACGGTCTCCTTCTGAAATGATACTCATAATCCTTGCCTTCAGTTCATGATTGATGTTACAAGGAGTTTTGTTGGTTTCTGGTTTAATTGCGCCCCACACATAATAATCAAGGTTATGCAGTCTGGGCAGTTATGTGGCCATATGTAAGTGTTGATATGGTTGCAGAAATTGTCTGAAAGACATGACTACTTCTCCAGCTTGTGTGGAATGATGTAGATTCCTGTTGCTAGACATAGGTCTTCAAGCAGCCACCCTCTTTAAACATGTCAGAACTAGCACCTCAAGGCTGTTGAGGTAGGCCCTTGTGTTGAGTCTTAGGCCCCTCACCATCAAATTCGGGAGTTATTTTTTCTTCAGAGTGAGTTTTCCAAGCTGCCGTACCCTAGTAATTACCATTAAACCTGTCCAACTTTTTCCTCAGATTAACAACCAGTCACTTTGAAATGTTCGTATTAAATCGGTAAAATAAATAAAAATGACATAACTTGTTTTTTATTTAACATGCTAATAAAACGTGTTTATATATAATTTTATTTATGCCACTTTGACAGAAAATTTACCAGTAAAAAATTTGTTTATCACCATATTTGTACATGAACGCACAACTGTAAAAAATTTAAAATCAAACTCAGCGTTGCTACTGCACGCTCCAAAAACAATACCTCATTTCCAATAGCATTTTCGGATACAACAATACATATATTTTCGTTGCCCTCTTATTACTGAGAGAAAAAAACAAGAACAACATCTATTCCATACCTGAAGATGTCTGTAAGAACAGACGAAAGCTTGTAGTAAAAATAAGAACTAATACGGCAGAAATTTATAGAAACAAGGATCTTTTCATTCATAACGGATTCGGAGGTTTTGTATATTATTTGAATTGTTTGCGACGATGGATTTCTCGCCAATTAAATCATTAACCTTTGCATTTGTTTTTTGTGAATAATTCATGAATTTGTAAATTGATTGCACATTTATCGAAATTAAAAATATATATATATATATATATATATATATATATATATATATATATCAGAGTTTTGGTTTTACTCATTAACTGTTCGTTTCACAATGTGCAATATTCGAAATGGGTTTTTTTTATTTCCCTTGAACGCTACCGTATTTTATAGCACTTATCGCGATTCTCAGAAGGATTGTGTCAGCAAGCCCGTAGTTCGATATAATTCCTTACTTTTGGTTATTAATCATTTCACGTTCTTGAATTCTATGATTTCAGTTACTCCCACATGCATATATTGAAATTTGTTTGTTACTTTTAATCTTTTTATTACGATAGATACGTGACCATTTCAGTATTTCTTAAATCAATGGCTGTCAGATTTTGACTTCATCTGTAAAGAAATTGTTAGAAATGTTAGGGCGTGGTTCAGTATAAGTTACACCCTGTGAAATGTCGGGAAAAAATGCCAAATTTTGGGCATATATCAAGATATTAACAGAAGAAAATCAAGAAGAAATAGACATACTTGAAAAAATATAAGCAACAAAAGTCGAAAGGCAAACCCATCAAATGAATTATTACGATATTTTTGCCCGTATTAATATTTTCTCCTGGCTCGTTGGAATCTGAGACCCTCTCGTTCAATAGAGACTGTCAATTGCTGAGTTGATCGCACGGAAATTAAATCGACTCGAGACACGAACAACACAGAATAGTAATGTGGAAAACATTATGATAGCAAGATTGCATATAAGGCATCCCAAGCCAGCGGTGAACTGAAAACTCACTTCCGAAAAAGACAAAATCTGCCTGATATTTTTTTTGTGCAACACACCAGAAAACTGAAAACACTTGTTCAAGCAATATTCGATTCTTTTCGATATGATTCTGCATGTAAAAACACCTTCGTTCATATTAATAAGCTCCCATCTAAATGGCATCAGACCTGAGATAAACCTAACATTCAAGGGCCGTCAACGTTCAATTCGTGTTGTTCTTCCAGTGAAACTTCTTAAACTTTCATTCCAACCGCTGTCACTACCTTCCCATGCAGCTACAGCTAGTACATCCGACCAAATATTATATATATATATATATATATATATATTATTGTAAATAATTATATAGGCCACACTACAACATGTTTGAAGGGCAGACTCACTCTACACCTTTCTGGCCATAGATCCCATTTAAATATTCATAGAGACCTACCGGGCAATATTCGTAATATACCTGTTGACAACACAAATATAATAGCATCATCTACATGCAAAAATGTCCAAAAATAATGCAAGCCTTATTAATAAAACAAAAAAGAAACACTTAACAATATCAACTATGAATATGGACACAATATAATGACCGTGTTTTGAAAAATAAAAACATTATGTAAATACATACAAGCGACAAACTATTTCTTATTTAACACTTAAAATATTTAATCCTTGAAAATGGCCAAATGTATAATCGAAAGCGCTCGGAGAAAAAGGACATATGGAAAGTTTTCATATCATTTATCATCCGAAAAAAAAAAAATAGATCGCATGAAAAATTCTTTAAAAAAAGTAAATAAAAACATCTTGTCTGTCGTATTCAATGAAATGTGCGTGAAAGAAGGATTACTTCCTAAATACACACACACACACACACACACACACACACACACACATATATATATATATATATATATATATGAAGAAATATAGTTTTAAGGTATGATATATTACTATATTAATAGTATAAAGTGCTCAATATCAAAGATAGAGCGCATGTAAATATAAAAGTGGATATTGAAGTCGGAACTCAGAGACAAGGAACTGTTTCATGCTAAACGCAATCATCGGTCCTGATGATTGCGTTTAGCATCATACAGTCTGTCGTCTCTGACTGTTGACGCCATTGTCCACTTTTACATTTACATGTGCTCGATCTCTGGTATTAGGCACTTTATCCCATTGATATAGTAACATTATACCTTAAATCTACACTTCTTCATATATATATATATATATATATATATATAGGCAGCATGTCTCTATTCAATGATGTTTCATTGAATAATATAGGTATGTAATCAAAGGTAACCAACCAGCAATGAACAAAATTTATTACGAGTGTAGCAACATTTTGAAGTACATTCGACCAACATTTAATATCAACCAACATTTAATATCATTTAGCTTTTCTTCATATTCTGCTTAACTCCCTTAAATTGTGACGCTTGGTTTGAATAATTTGCATAGGTAAAACATAAATTTAATATCTTCAAATAATTGTAACAGAGCGCGTTCGCGCGTCTTTTGAAAAATCACCATCACAACGATGGTAGTTACAACAAAAATTGTCTTCTTTATTCACTCTTGATGATGATTTTGGAGGAGGTCGGAAAAATTTGGTTAAGTAAAATCTACGGCGCCTTCATCTTAACATTAAGGAGCTAAATAGAAAAATAGAAAAATTATTATAAAATTTGGCATATGTCTATCGTATTCAATGAAACTTTTATATATATATATATATATATATATATATATATATATATATATATATATATATATATTCTAATAATAGTATTAATAAATTTTTTTTTTCGTAATAGTTTTGCCCAATGCACGTGGCAATCGGAAAAACTATTTGCAATCCGTGGTTGAGGATTATCACGTATAAAATCAAATGTATACAAAACTGTGAGAAATAGAATGTTTATTTTATTATTAGTAGTAGTAGCATTATTTTATTTTTTGAGACTATTGTTTTACTTAGATCTCTGTTTTATTCTTACATGACGAAAATCAAAGGAATATGGAGGACCCTTTTCATAACTCCCTAAATGTAGCAACTTGACGTCCACAATTGTTTTTGATATATTGACTGATATTAGTTGGAGCTGGATACTGCGTACGAACATCTTGTTGTTGTTGTTGTTGTTGTTGTTGTTCTTCTTCTTCTTCTTCTTCTTCTTCTTCTTCTTCTTCTTCTTCTTCTATGTGCTGCGTCCTTTCAGGACGATGATGGCTCTCCACAAGAACGTGTATGTTTAGTTCTTTATTCTGTTCTTTTTTTTTTTTTTTTTTTTTTTTTTGGAATCTCTCTTATGTTTGTCAAACATATGTAATTGGCTGACAGATGTGGATTTGGAAGAGCTAGGTTAGATAGGCTCTCCGCTGTTTTCCTTTATTCATCGTATCTTCAATATGTCCTGAGTGTAAAATTTTGCAGTCTATCTTTCCTCATTACGTACCTAGAGATTTCAACTGTAACATTCTGATGTTAAATATATGAGTCGATTCTGTTTAAAACTTAGTCGTTTCTCACATGTTCAATCCATTGTATTTCAGAATTCTTCTATAGAACCACATTTCTGTGGCTTAAATTTTCTTCTTCATCTGTGAGGAGATTGTCCAGTATTATGTAACAGTTCAATATTCTTTTCTGTGATTCCAATTAAATTTTTCTTTTTCTGAATAATTTACTTAGCTGTTGGAAGGCATCTTTCGTAACCCCAATATCCCTTCGTATTTCGGTGTAGCATTTTATGTCCTCTGTTAAAACACTTCCCAGATATTTTTTTTTATATTTTCGATTTTGATATTTCCAGTTTTTAATTTGCAGTTAGTTTGGCTAACAACCATACATTCTGTGTTTTTGCAATAGATGTTTAGTCCTTTATTTTAATTTTTCTTCAATGCCTTCTTTATGAGTTACTTACATTTTCCTCTTTCTGTCTTATATCCATACCGTAACATTCATATCTTGCAGCTGTAATTTTGGGGCCTGATAAATGTAAATCGTGGTAGGATTTCTAATTCTCTTAAAACATATCACTGTATAGTTTGCTTAAGTCCGGTGAGAAGACACATCCTTGTCTTATCCCCGCTTTTAATTTTTTTTTAATATTTATTGATTTCACTTTCTATCTGTGTGCAGGTGGTTTGATCCCACTATAAGTTCTAATTGTTCTAATTTCCTTCACAAATATGTCATGGCTATCTTCTAGTGCAAACAGATCTTTGTAATAATCTTTTATCTGCTAATTCAAACAGATCTTTGTAATAATGTTATCTTCTAGTTCAAACAGATCTTTGTAATAATCTGTTATCTGCTAATTCAAACAGATTATTGTAATAATGTTATCTTCTCGTTCAAACAGATCTTTGTAATAATCTGTTATCTGCTAATTCAAACAGATCTTTGTAATAATGTTATCTTCTAGTTCAAACAGATCTTTGTAATAATCTGTTATCTGCTAATTCAAACAGATCTTTGTAATAATGTTATCTTCTAATTCAAACAGATCTTTGTAAGAATCTGTTATCTGCTAGTTCAAACAGATCTTTGTAAGAATCTGTTATCTGCTAGTTCAAACAGATCTTTGTAATAATCTAAACATTTTGCATCATCTATAAAAAGTAGGCATACATCTTTTTGTATTTGTATTGCTCTTTCTGATATCATTCTTAACTTAAACATCACATTGTTTCGTCCTATTTAGAATATAACTAAGAAGGGAAGAAATGGATTCATGCCTTTCAAAGAAGAATAACTGTGGCATGAACACATCAGGCAAAGATGGAAATTTAACTCTTCTCTGATTCCAGTTATCGGACCGATATCCGATACGCTACCAATTTAATTGAAAATAAAACGCTTTTAAAGTTTAAATTACTCATCTTACTGTGCATGATAAAATGAACTCTAACGATTTACATGACTCTTACTTACCATTGTGAGGTAGAAGCGATGATTAATCAAGGAATCGTTCCTATTTTTTTTTTAAAAAAAAAGAATGTTCAATTACAATATATAAAATGTAATATTTGACTCTCCCAGACGTTTTATGTTTATTGACATTTTGTTAAAACATTTCACATTTTTTTATCTGCTGTGTCCAAACAGAAGGTAGAGGATGATGTCTGTCGATAGCTTTCTATTCTTTGTAAACCTTCATAATATTTGTCTACATACTTTCATTCCCAGCTACCGTCCATTTACACAAGCTTGTTAAGTATATTACTCTATGTTTCTCTCTATCCTTCTTACATTCAGTATGTGATATGAGGGCCAAATTCTCGAAGCATTCTTTTCTAATAATGCGTCTCTGGAATATTAACTGTCTCTTTATAACCTTCAGCACAAATGCCCTTTTCGTATTAATTTTCCTTAAAATTTCCTCTTTGCGCACACTCTCAGTCCATAGTAATCTCAGCAGCCTTCTGTAGAACGACATGTCATTTTCTGAACTCTCCTTTTTGTGAGCGAGAAAAGTAGCAAGCCTTCATGGTCATAAAAGCATATTGACAGCTCGGAAGAGTGTTGCAGTCATTTCTTTTTTTCTAAGTAGGTTTTCCTGCTTCTGAATACTTTATTTAGTTTTGGAAGCTATCTTTCACTATTCCAATTAAAGTTGACTTTGTGAATTGCATTTTAAGTTATGAAACCTCCCAGAACATACATCATTGTGACCCCCCCGCCTCATAGTGTGCATTCTGGGTTGACCTCTTTAGAATGGACATATATATTGCCTATCGCCTATTTCACACTCCTCACCAATTCTTTTTAAATGGAGAAGAGGTTTATCAGCTGATCCTGTTTAGTTTTGGGTTTCCCGTTCTTTCAAATCTGTACTTCCGTCAGATATTGGTTAAATAGTCGGAGTTTACTAGGATCTTAGGAAAAATTATTTTTATCCCCAAGAAAAATTTAATGCAATATTCACTCAAAAAATGTATTATTTTAACAATCCAAAATATATTTCAGTTTTAAATAACTCACAATGGGATGATAAGGCACAAAATACAAATAAATCAACCCTTAGTGGATAAGTTTACGTTAGTAACCGAAGTGAAGATGATAATTTATAACCCAGCCATCTATTTTAACAAGAGATTAATATATCATAACTTATCGAATGTTTTGCCTCATCTACAAAATATAAATATACATCTTTCTGCATTCGTATGTGTCGCTCTGATATTATTCTAATAATAATGATTATATTCCTTGTTTCAGCGTCAAGAGTAAGAAGTGTTTGATTTTGTATTGAGAAATTAACTAATTCACATCTATAAACTCTTCTTCCACAAACGAAAATTTCCATGCTTCTCGCTAATCTATCGTTATTTCCATGGAAAGTGTGCAGACGAACTACATTCCTTGTTTCATCAGTCCTACGAATTATAGCTCTAAGTGCTGCATATATTTTAGTGAATAACCCTCAATACCTCAATAAATTTTTCGTAAAGTGCATGTTTCATTAGAACAGCTTCTTCCCACCAACGACAATTGTGCGTAACTAATTCCCAAAGGGGTGCTTCCTCGATCACTACTATCTTAAAGTGTTAAAATCTAGTGTAAACCGTTATCTTCCCACATATAATCTGTGTAAAATTCTGCCACGAGTGGCTCTTAGGGTTTGTACAGAGTGAATTTAATATGTCTGCATTTACATAATTTTGAAACGGTTCTTTCACACAATGTGATTGCCATTTTTGGTTTTTATTCACCTCAGCTTAGATTTGTGATGCTATACTTTAGTCATAATAAAACAGTTTATGTTGGTAAATCTGACGAGATTAAAGTTTCACTTCCTGTTTGCTAAAAATCACCGCCGTTATTGTGTAATAAAAATTTTAAACTTGAATTTTTCTATCGATTTTTTTCAAAATATTCTTTCAAACTTTTGAATCAATAAATAGACTCCAGAGAATAATTTTTATTTTGCCTTTGCCGTTCGCATATTGATGTCTGTCGTTTTCTGTTATCACAGAAATCTTAACGCTTCAGTTCTATTTGCAAAAAACATCAGCTGAAAACCGAAAGAAAAACAGACTTAAACAATATGTTTTATTGAAACAAATCTGTAAACAAAGAAATATTTAACTTTAGTCTAAAAGATTTCGCGCTTCACACAAATATAAACTTTAATTGCTTTTCCGAAGGAAAATAGAAAAAAAAGCAAAAGACAGTACGTTCTCAAAAAAGCAAATATACGAAGAAGTGCGTAACATTAACAATATTAATAAGCTTTCCAAAATTGGACTAAAGAAACAATCGTCAGTATTTTGTTAATTTTATGTCCGGTAGGATATTTTTTTCGGATTGATGCGATTATTACTTGTGTAAGAATTCTGCTGTATTTGTATAAAAAATAAAATTGGCAGCCATGCTAAATTATTTCCTTTAATTGCAGCGCGTCACAGTAATTATTTCGTACGGGACGTTTATTATCTGTTAATGAATTTTCTCTACGGTATGATTATTTTGTTTCGCCTTTATTAAAACTTTTTTAATCATTTCATTCAAAACAAAGCATTGAAAGCACTCCGACGCAAAGAGATACTGAGTGGAAGAGATATGATAAAAATAAAACATTATTAAGGAGAGAGAACAATAAAAGAACAGGAATCAAGATAGAATCAAACGATTGACATTGAATTTTAAATTTGTGAACATCAAGGAAGAGAATTCCACCGGGGAAAACGAGTGTGATATTAAAACAGTTA
>CAHIKZ030001713.1:1222500-1232500 GCA_903632075.3 Acanthosepion pharaonis
GATTATCGTTCATATGCTTCAGACGAATGACCGAAATATTCTATCAACGTAATATTTTATCGCTAGAAATAAGTTTCAGTTTAAGATCTGAACACATGTTAAAACTCTTTATGTTCTTTCCGCAAGCTGGAAAACATACTGTCTCTCTCCTGTTGATCTAAGTAACTCATGTGCCTTTAAAACCATTTCTTGGTTCTCTTTCTTCTTGATCCACTAGACTTAATCATAAGGCTAGCGGAACAACATTCACAAATTTAATCAATATAAAGTCTTGTGGATCAAATCGTTAAGTGGACTACTCACTGTTTTTCCCGTGATTCTCGTCAATATGCCGTGAGTGTGTTAAATACTGCCGTCAACATGCCATGAGTGTGTGAAACGCTATCGTCAATATGCCATGAGTGTGTTAAATACTGTAGTCAATATGCCGTGAGTGTTAAATACTGCCTTCTCTATACCATCAATGTATTAAGTACATTGAATCTTCGTTTTTCATTATATGTCCCAAACATTTAGCGGTCTGTTTTTAACTGTTTACAACAATTTCTTTGTAGTTTCTGCTTTCATTAAAAACTCACCGTTAATCTGTAGATGCTATTCTTAACATTCCTCAGTGGAGCCACATGGCTAATTATTCAATTTCCAGCTATTGTCCTATAGAAGATTAGATATTACATAGCAATAGAGAACATTTTTATTCCTTAATATTTAGACCATGTTTTGGCATTACATTTTCTGTTGTCTCTTAATATTCTTATCCAAAGAAATTACTGACCATTCTGACCCCAGTACCTAATCCAAAAACTTGGGCTATTTCTTTTGCTGACAGCCATACATTGTGTTTTCTCACAGTTACTAGTCAGTCCTTTTCATTGCTCGTCTCATAGTCAGTTACTAGTCAGTCCTTTTCATTGCTCGTCTCATCTACCTTCTATAATAATTGTTTTAGATTTATTCCTGAGTTTGCCATTGGGAGTGTATCATCTGTAGGCCACTGAACGACAAACCTGAAAAGAAAATGCCACGTGACGCCTGTCATCCTTTTAATGGACATCTCCAGCCTGAATATACATTTATTGATGACATCATATATAGGTAGAGGGAGGGGAAGAAATGCAAAAGACGTTGACGATAATTATACATCGAAATAGATTTGTATTTTTAGTGCTTATCAACCATTTTAAGATTATTTAAAGCCGAAATATAATTTTGGATTTTTTGAAGTAAATAATTTTTATATAGCGAGGGAAGCACTAAATATGAAGGATATGAAGAAAAGATTAACGATAAATATTTTAGTTTTAATTTCTTCCATCCTATGTTTTCTGATGCCCAACGAGTTCGACTGCTTTTCATTTTTCCTACGGATTTTATTACTGTTTATATCACTTGTTTTTTTTATTATCCTACATTTTAAAAACGTTTTTTTTAGTAAAGGTGATATGCTGTATTATTCAGAACTTAGGTAAACATATGTCAAGGATTGTAAAGTATATCACTTTTACTAAAAACTCAGCATCAGCTTTTTAGCATATGTAGTTATTATTATGTCCATCTATAATAAATCCTTGTACGTCTTTTAATCCGCTTATAGAGGATTAAATAGTTGCATGGGAAAGTAACACCTTGCAGTGTTTATCTTTGCGTACCTGTTACGGATGTCTTCTATCCGCATGTAAAATTTTGTTATTAGTAGAAATGATGGATTCCAATGATGGTTGCGAATCATTAAAATCGCTTCATTGTACACCGCTAAAGTTTCTTTTTTATACTACGTTTCACCCAATAAAAGGTTCAATATCTACGCATGATAGACAGTTACGGAATTATATGCTTGATATGAACATAAAAGGGGTAGACGGACGTAAAGATTACGAGGATAGGAGGACATATAAGGACTGACGTTTGACTTAAAAATGTCAAGAATTCAGTGTTCAAAGAAGAATAAACGCAGAACTTTATTCCGCAAAATGGTATTTCTCTAGTGAACAAATTCTATTTGACTTGTTTTGATCCAGATTGCTGATGATATTTCAGTCAACATCATAGTGTTTAGAATGGTCACAAGGGATGGTGAAGTTATGCCCTGATGTAATGAATATGCATACACCTGGGTTGCCCCTCGCAGTAATATGATTGGCTGGTGTCAGCCATAAATACAGACTGATGTGGAGGTACAAGGACTACGTCTATTGTCATCGCCTATTGCCGACGCCTATTGCCTACCACTACGACGAGGACCAGTCCATTACGGTTACCTGCTAGATTGTCCTACCCGGTTACAGTAGTCAACAACCACTTTGCTACTTCGAACAAATATATCCCTTTCCAGGACAGATCATGCCCTTATTCACCTTACCACAGGGCCTCAGATTCAAAGGGCTGCATCAAGTGCATTGAGGAGGTAGTGCTGCTATATTGCAAGAGGGTAGTTGCTAGAAGACCTTAAGTCCGTCGAAAGTACTCTGCACCATGCCAAACAAGCAGGAGAAACCAAATATGGCTGTCAGACAATTTCTGCAACCGCATCACCCCTAACATTTAGCCACCTAACTCACCAGACTGCAAACCTTTTCCTTATTACGTGTGATGCAGATGAGCGAGAGAGCTACTAATCTCCTTGTAACACCAAAGATAAACTGAAGGAAAGGATTATGACATGATTCAGCAACTTAAACAAACTAGACCGTCCAGAAGAGATGTAGTTGATTCCGAAGTCGTTTGGACGTTGTGGTTGGAGCCAATGGCGATTTCATTGAATAAATTTGGACGACAATTTATCCATGGCACCCTGTATACAATATGTTATGCAGATATTTCCTAAAGTTTGTTTCTTGGTGTCCACATCTTGGCAATACGTGCAACTATTGGAATCAACATCTTTTCCGCGCATCAATCTGTTTATATTCACGTCTAAATGGCAGACGTTTAAGCGGTCAGAATAGCGTGTCTTCTATAAACAGTTGGAAACCTGCTGATTTTATTCTAATATTCATGTCGGGGCAAACATATAACTTAGAGAACTATAGATTAAGTGTTGCTTATTTTAAAACGTTTCGAATACTAAAACAGGCATCTGTCTATATTTCTGAGATGATGTATTATATACACTATTTACATTATTCGGACTATTGTCCTCATCGTTATTGCTATATTCATTACAACGTTTCGACCGTTGTACACTCCGGCCTTCTTCAGGTGGTTGGAATGTCGAACTGAACCCTTTACTTCACTCACTGGGGAAGACTGTTCTAGTTCCCCGTGCCATGTTTTTTAAGGGATGTCATTTATCAGTTATCTCCTGTTAATTCCTCTCCCCTAGTTCTCCACTGCCTTAACAGAGCATTGAACTCACACTCTAGGCCACAAAAAACTCCTGAGCTGGCCAAGCATAGAAATGAATACAATATGGGAACCAATAATAAGGAGTGACAGGGAAAAAGCGATAATAATTACAAAAATTGCAGTATGAGCTCTGGTAAAAACATGCAATGATAACAGCAAAAATTGCAATATGAGCACTGGTAAAAATGGTTGCTGAGACATTAAGTTTATAATATCATCAAGGGCACATGGCACAGTGGATAAAGGCGTTGGTTAGATCCAATGACAGGACTCAAAGAGTGTGAGTTCAATACCCGATTAAGGCAGTGGAAGGGAATTAACAGGAGATAACTGATAACAACACGGTACTAGAACAGTCTACCCCAATGAGCGAAATGAAGGGTTCATTCTGACCAACTGAAGAAGGCCAAAAAACGTTGTAATAAATATAGGTAAGAAACAAACGCAAACAGTTTCGGCAAGACATAATCGCCAACTACAAAACAGTAAACAAAATTAGACAAATATTCCTTCTAGACAATTTAGTCTAAATAGTGTTCTTTCTTTAAATGCTAAATAATATTCATTCCTTTGGGATTAAATACTGGTATTGGATACCGAATTCAATTCTCACTTCAATAACTTATTTCATATATAGCAAAAGATATATATTCAAAATATGTCCCGTCATTGCCAAAAAGATGCTGCCAGTCTCCTTTATGTTCAAACTCGAACAAAGTTCTCAGTCAACAGCTGTCATTCGATGGAGAAGATTAAATAAAAAGATTCAATAGCGAATAATACCATCACGCCCACTGTCATAACGCTTGAGGCTTCATTCATAATCGATAGCTTTCATCATATCTAACACAGTATGACAATGACGGGTTGAACGGGGAAGTCACCGTTTCTCCGGAAACCGGAAGGATGTACCGAGTACGGAAACAGAGTTATATCCGGCTGAGTTATAAACGAACAAAGCTGTAATATATAAAGTTTAAGCAGAGCGCCATATTCCCTGAAGTTTACTGACGCTGGAACGGTCGATTTAGGCGTCCTGCCTCGCAGTAATTAATCCAAGGTAATAAAATGCGAAGTAAACGTCGGTAAGAGAGAATGACAGCAATTAGCGGAATATAAAACGCCTTGAGATTTAGTGCTCAGAATGGGGAATATACCCGTAAAGGAATTAGGCGACATTAATAAGAGTTAGAGCAGAAAATGACGAAGAAAATTGTAAGAAGGAAATGGAATGAATGTTTAAAATGTATGAAAATGTGTGGCCGTATTAACGTATGAAAAGTAGATTTTTAGTTATGTATGAAGCGATAAGAAAACGGACTTTTAATATGGACTGGTATAGAACATGATGCTATTAGAAATATATTAAAATTACCAACATATATATATATATATATATATATATATATATATATATATATATATATATATAATCAGTTTGTCTGACGATCGCTAAAGCGTGAAACTCAGGGTCACAAACTCACATCTATCAACCAAATATATATATATATATATATATATATATATATATATATATATATATATATATATATATGTGTGTGTGTGTTTTGTGTGTGTGTGTGTGAATAAATGTAGTTTTACGGTGTGCTATATTTATGGGATAAAGTGCTCAATATCAGAGATAGAGCGTATGCAAATATAAATATAATAGTGAACATTGAAGTCAACACTCAGAAGCGACAGACTGTTTCATGCTGGACGCAATCGTCAGGCTGCTAATGCTGGATTTTTCCTCGGCTATATATATATATATATATATATATATATATATATATATATATATGAGTCAGTGATACATTGTAGGTAATCCATTCTGGCAGTTATTTTTGCTGGGGTAGATTGTTTGTTTATTTATTAATTTGTTTGGGTTAATTTATTTTACTTGTTTTTCATTTTCATTTTGTATTATTTATTCTTTTCGTTTTTTTGATGTTTTATTAACGCAGTAAAAAATTAGGAGGGGGGTTGGGGTTTGCTTAGCTCGCTTATTAAATAGTTTGTTTTGGTCTGGGAAGGTAATTAATGCTATTTATTCGTGCAATGTTTAGATTGCTTGCCGTAGCCTATTCTGTTATTTTGGCGGGTGGACAGTTTTTAATTTATTTATTTGGATTGATTATTTTTTCTTTTTTTCTGCATATTTATGATTATTTTTATTAGTTCTAACGATTATTTAGCAGTGGCGATTTGTTAATTTATTCATTTATTTATTTATTTGGATTACATTTTATCATTTTTTTATTTATTTACTTATTTTTAATTTTTATGTCTCTATTTTATTTGGTTTTCGAATTTTGAGTAACGGAGTGATGTTTTTTTAACGATATATAGCAGTTATAGCTATAATTACGTCCAAGTTTTGGATTGGTTGTTGTAGTTTATTGTGACGGTTATTTTTGTGGGATTTGTTTGTTAATTGGTTTGTTTATTATTATTTACTTTATTTACTTATGTCGGTTGATTGTTTTTACTTGTATTTTATGTATTTTATTTTTTCATTTTTATTTATTCTATTTCGTCTATTATACCGGTAGTTGTTTGTTAATTTGTTTATTATATGTATGGGTTAATTTATTTTACTTATGTTTTATATTATTTTGTTTCTTTGTATTTATTCATTTCAGTTATCGATTTTTAAGTAACGTAGTAACGTACATAAAAATCGAAATTTATTATTTATTTTATATATATATTATATATATATATATATAATAGACTCTCTTATCTGTTTCGACGTATGAGGATCTAGCAACCAATTGATTTCGTTATGAATTTTTTGCGATAATCTTAAGTGACGCATGAATCCTTCAATTGTTTTGCAAAGGAGACCGCAAATCAAGCAAGAGTGAGGATTTTGAGATGAGGTGACTGCTACATTGGCTGGCCTTTTAGATCTTGCTCTCGCTTCTTGAAGAGGATTAAGATTATCGCATTGAAAAGCGCCGAGTCCACTAAAGCATGTTTTTCTCCACTGTACCCGATCCAAGTCTAAGCGCTCTAGGGTGTTATGAGGTATGCTGACAGTTGAAAATTTGCTCTTCAGCTTGTCATTAGATCTAAGCCATGGACGTTTTACATTCCTGCATCGCTGATCTGACTGACTGTATATTAAGATCTTGACTATGGTTTCATCAGCCATTCTCGAGACATGAGAAGTCTACCGCAAATGAGAATGTATGAGGAAAGTCTCGATTCCTCCAATAGGACACCTGTTAAACAGGTCTATATTGGATGTCCTGTCTTGAAGGCTAACTCTACAAATGACACGCAGAAAGCTCTTATGGAAAATCACTCGCGTTTATGGTACCTGTATATATATATTGAAGCAACCATACGTCTAGCCATAATGAAGAGCTGTGATAAAGCTGTCCAAGGTTGGGAATATATATATATATATATCGGAAGATCACTCAATATCGGGAATAGATTGATTGTGCTATAAACACAGTGGACATTGGTATAAACATTGTATCTTGACTGTCGATTTCACGCCTCAAGTGCTCATTAGATCAGCTTTAACCATTTCAGGTGTCAAATTAGGAGGCAACATGCCATGTTTATTCGTATCCAATGACCTTTCCTTGCCTGTCTGTCTGTCTGTCACTTTTTCCCATTCTTCCTCACCATGTATATATATATTTGATGAAAATATAATTTTATGGTAGGCTATATTTATGTGTTAAAGTGGTCAATATCAGATATTTAGTCGTATATAAATAGAACATTAGACATTGAGGTTAACCACCAGCGACGACAGTCTGTTTCGTGCTTAGGCCTAATATTCAGGCATTCATTTCAAGTCTAATCTGAAGCTGTGGGTTGACGCCGATGTCCACTTTCATATATACATACATATATATATATATATATATATATATATATATATATATATATATATATATATGTGTGTGTGTGTGTGTATTTAGCGTTTTTTTCATTGATGCATGTTTCATTATATAATATATACAGGTTAAAATAAATATATTTCATTTAAGAGTGAAAACAAGAAGTATTAAGTATGGGAATCCGTTGGTCACCTGTGATATCATGAGCTGCGGTGCGATTTCCGCTTCCAGCGTCTCGTATGCACGAGTTTGCCGTTGCTTAGAAATCTTCTATGCAAACAAAAACAGACTGATTATTGTTTTTTTTCCGTATATTGGTTAATATATTGCATATAGTTATGAACAACATTGTAAGATCCTACAAAACCCAAATATTGACCTCTGAAATCATGTAATGTTTTAAAATATTTTTATCAGATCGAGTGTCATGCATCTCTGTTCAGAGATCCTTCCTGCATCTTGAACGCTAAAGAATCAGAAAACATTACCGTTTGATCAGTTAATGCTGAATGTTTCATTATAAGAAAACAGCTGATATTACAATTACTCTAGCAAGATGTTGAGAGAATCAATAACACTGAAGAAAGTAATTTTCATTATAACATCTAAAAATACACGAGTTCTGCGCCGTTGTTTCACACAGACTTACGTTATCTTAAAAATCTACGAAATAATAAATACATTTATATTCAATGAGCAAGTTTACAACATCGTTCCAGAGTTTTTGTAACTGGATAATCGCATATGTATTACTCAGGAAAATGAATTTATATAGGGTATTGACAAGAGGTGATGGACGTAGGTGTATGTGTTTTTGCATACAGAAACTTAAATGTTCGTAATTGCAGAACAAAAACATATTCAGTTCCATAAAAGAATGAGTTATTCTCTCTCCTTTTCTTCAGTCCCAGTTCAATGGAAACGAAGACGAGCAGAACGGAATGTAATGCAAAACGTTGAAAATGAAACGGACGTAATTACTGGTACTGTTCGAATGTGATTTGCTAAGTGAGTTTATAATGGATAATAGAACTTCCACTTGATTCAAAAGACCAAAAAGGAAATTAATTTTAAATCTTAAAAAAAGATAAAAACAAAACTCTTGAAAAGAAATCCCCCAGGAAAAAAAAAACTGTATAACTTCCGTAAACTTTTATATATCTTTTCTAAATCATAAAATTTAATAAAGAGAAATTGTATGTAAAAGATCGTACAACTTTTCTAACTTATTTAGTTTTACTATTAATGATCATTCGTTTTAATATCTACTTCAAAAGGAAATATAAATTTTGGTGATGAATTTATGAATATTTATCTTAAAAAAAAATATTAAATTTAAAAAAGAAAACTTTCCTTTTTCTTCTACAGTCTGGTCCACGGGGTTTAGAACAAATGCATTTAAATAGTTTTTTAATTGAATGGAGAGATTATCCGTTTCCTTACAGAAAACATACATTGACTGAACATTTGGCATTATTGTCGATTGATGTCTATATAATATTTCGGTTTAAATAGTTTTCCTATATAAGAAGCCTCTCGAATTTCCTAACTGGAGTCGACTATTCAGCTAATGAATAGGAGCTTCCTTCCTAACCATTTTTCAGGGTAGTGTAGAAAGTAAATATCATAATTTTACAGTGTGTCCCTAAAGTCTGGAGACAGGCAAAATGCATATTTTCAGGAAATGAAAATTTCAACAACATTTTATTGAAATAGAATATTAACAAATAACAACTTCAATATGATTTCTATCATTTGTGATTCAAAGGCTGGTGTGCTTTTCAAGATTCACGTGAACTCGATGCAATAACTTCACACTGTCGTCAATGGACATTCACTCTTTATGCGTTACATCTGTGATTTTCATAGATTACAATATCTCCTTTAGCATAACCCAGAAAAAGATGTCATATTTTTTCATATTTCAACAAATCTATGTTCAAACTGTGGAGGTAAAAAGTATAGTTAATGATTTTCTATGTGTCCAAACGTTAAAGACATTCTGCATGATGATTTTCTCTTCAATTTACATGAGCTACCCCTTTTAGTTGTTGTTGTTGTTGGAAATGTCCTAGTAATGCTTTTTTGTTGTTTGGTAATTTTTTTTATCTCAGATTTTGTAGGTTCAAGCTATGATATCTGATAAAGTATTGTGTTCTTTAAAACCTTGATCAGGAGACATTTGTCATCATTAATTTTAGAAACCGGCTGTATATACTTGATAGTTTCAGAAAATTCTGACCGTATTTGACGCCATGCAAGGGAGAACCTTTATCTAACGGGAATATTTGCCAATTTGTTCTGAGTTCTTATATTAGTAATTTGGTTTTGTATTATCTTACACTCTTGTCACAAATTCTTCTAAACGCAAATGTGCTATATTTCATTAGCCTTTCTTTTTTTTAAGTTATTTCATCTCAAGCAAGGCAACAAAACCAATAAGAAGCGGTTACTGAGTGTGAAAGAAAAATATTATTAATGAAAGAAAAAGTTAAAAGAACAGGAATTAAAAAGACAGAAGATAACAATTGACATTGCATTTAAATTTTGGAAGATCAAAGTTGACTAGAACGGAAGAAACAAGAAGAAAATTCCACAAGCGAGATGTTCGCATGAAAGAACTCCTATTCTGAGTCTGTTATAGTAGATCACGATACCCAGGTATTTATTAATTCCACATCTTGAATGTTGGTAATTAAATCAAGGAAATGCCATCAATGCTGTTATTCCAATTCCAGATCATAGTTTCTTCTTTTCAAAAGATTTTCCACCAATTGTAGCAGTTGCTA
>CAHIKZ030001713.1:1237500-1267500 GCA_903632075.3 Acanthosepion pharaonis
TGATGTCAATCGACATCATTCTTGATCCCCATTCTTTTTATCCTTCTCCGTTCTTTTTTATCCTTATTATCAATCCCACCTATACCAAGACTTTTCCCTTACTTTTCACTCTCTGTAGCCCCTTGCCGACTAGTGGCGCTCCCTCCTCCTACTAGGGGTGAAATACTTATATATATATATATATATATATATATATATATATATATATATATGTGTGTGTGTGTGTGTGTGTATTTATGTTTCGTTACATCATCTTTTGTATGGAGCTTGCCTGAAAGTCTATTTAGTTGTGACAAGAAAATGCATACAACTCGTACGCATATATTTCTCCAGTTTATAAAGACATGACTAGTAAACGTAATGTTTCTTTCGAGAAAGCATTATATGCGTATTTATCGATTATTTTGTCTGTGTACTTTTGGATAAACGTTAAGTTTGCAATTGGTCAAAATTTTACTTGTAGCTTCCATATATTCTGTTTACTGACGTACGATATTCATGTTCTTCAATTTGAGCTCAACTTTTTCTCCTTTTCGATGTTTCATATATACAATTGCTAATGATAAATCTATTTGCAGACGTCATAAATTTTTAGATAGAACTTTTATTTTCTTATTGATTTCATAGTCGTTTTCTACATCAGAATAAAGGACGTTTTTTTTCTTTTTGTAGAAAACAAAATCAGTTTTAAAACAATAATACGTATATCCGCTAAATCACAATTCTTCATTTTATATTTTTCACATTTTTGAAACTAATGTCGGCCAAAATAAAAAGAAATCTTCCACGTTAGCTTATATTTATTATTTCAAGAGATTCTCTTGTGAAGATATGAAAATAACAATTCGATGCTTCTTTATACATTTCAGTGAGGATTTATATCAGTCAAAAACGAATAAAAAACACGCAACAATCTACTTTCAATTCCTGTTTCAAGAAAACGGAATCAGTCTATTGTTTTCTTTATTTAAATTAATTTTTATTCGAACTGTGTTATCTATTTACATACATTGATTAATTTATTTAAGTCACTTCTTTATTTCTCTGAAATACGATGTTGGCCAGAAAATCCTGACTCACTTAGGAATCGCAAAGAAAACAACAAATTTTGATCTCGGTCTGGTTGAATTACGAATGAGTAATTCATTTGGAGTTTGCTTCACACAATCGCGCCATCAACACTAAACGGTATTGCCAGTAGCTAGACCGCGTGTACAACAAACTAAAAAAGAATTATCCTGCTTTGATCAATCAAGGTCGCGATTTGTTTCAGCAAGACAATGCTAGGCAACAGACTGCTAAGTTGACTAAAGAAACTTTCAAACAGACGGAGAGGGTTGTGATTCTTCCACATCCACCATACAGTCTCCATGCTGCTCCTAGAGACTGTGGCATATTCTGCTCAGTGGCACACTACCTCCACAATCAGCGTTTCAGCGCTTTTGATGAAGTGAAGGAAGATTGTTTACATATTTTTTTTATTCAAAGCCAGCGGAATTGTATCTGGGACAGATTCAGATCCTGGCTGATCGTTGAGAAAGACGGAGTTTATTTTGAAGAATAAATGTTGGATTTGCTCCATACAATTTTGTTGTTTTACCTAACCCAAACCCTAACACTTTACCTAACCCTAACCCTAACCCTTGAGCTAATCCAATCCGTAACCCTTTACGTAACACTAACCTTAACCCTTTACGTAACCCTAACCGTAAACCAGGACTTTATGGCCAAACTAATATAAACTAAATCTATTTTCAATGCCATTAAACAACTGCGTTTTCTTTTACATATCTCAAGCACCTCGCATACGATTGTTCTTGTTCTTCTACTAAGGGAAGTGTCCCTTCCAGACGTGATTAATCATTGATCTCAAAAACGTCCGGTCCCTTGTAGTCATTAGTAATGTTTGTATCTCCTTGTCTCTGATCTCCCAACATTTTAAACATGTCCATTAGTTAGGTTATACGTGGCTTTCCTTTTTGTCGTAAATATTTCCCGGTTGTGCCAAGTGTTCCTTTCCTTCTTTCCCTATTATGCACTCTAGAAATGGCCACTGTCTTTTTCTAAAGCTAAATGTATCACTGTCCCTTTTGTTTGTATTTTCTCTAAACCTCTTTTTCATCAGGCCTCAATTCTATTTCCGAGTACTGGTATTAAATAACGTATTCATGGATCCTTTACTTGATCATAGTACTTATGGAACCGTCGTAGACAACTGCGCGGTCACCAGTGGATGGTAATGACTTCCTTTAGTTCATTTTTAGTAAATACGTGACTCTGTAGAGAGAGGTGGTTATAATTTCTGAAATGGTTCATTCCATTATTGTACCTTGTTCAAACTCCAATAATTCACGTCGACTTGCTATGAGCAGTCGAGTCAACAGAGGTCGGAGCATTTTTCTATGACGTCATGTTACGGCGAACAAACTAACCATTACATTTACGTACAGCTCTGTCATGAATTTTTAAGCACAGCTTTCTACAAGATCGAGATACTAGACCGTAATCTTTTGAGGTATATAATCGCTTAAAAGCACGTGTAACTTCTCATACATTTAGACATGGGGATCGTCTTTAAAGTCATAATCGTATGGAGGTTTAATTACTCTATATCTGTTATAAGGGGATATATTTTCGAGATTTTAAAAGAGATATCCGGAACATCTCATTTAAAATAAATGATAACCTGGTAAAAATGCTACGATTACCAGCCTTAGAGAATTAATGTAATTCTTAATTATGGTTAAAACTCGCTGGACTGGAATTTAGTAGTCGGTGACATTCGATTGGTCGGTAGAGGGATTTTAATCATGTAATTATTTTCTTGGCGTAAAGGCTAACATTCGGCGGGAAATCGATTCCTAATTAAAACAAAACACATTTGGATAAAATTAATTTTATGTTCAAAACATTTGTGTCGCGAATAAGAAATAAGACTGAAAAATTCAGCGCTACCAATGATTTATATACTCTCTATAGAACGATAATTTGTTTGTTTTTGTATATGGTGTTAAAAGTTAGTTAAACGAAAATAAATAGACAAAGCATAATAATCCTAATACATTAAGTTATTTTTAGATTTAAAACATCAATATTTGAAAAATCGACTAGCGTTATTGGATTTTAAAACAATTTCCGCAACTAATGTAATTAAGAACGAAATTTATTCGAAAGAAGTTTTCTTTTCAAATTTAGGAGAAAATAGATTTTTCTGTGATTATATTCTACAAGCAAAATTGATAGCTCAAGAGGTGGCCTACGTACTGGGAATGTCAAAATCAATCAGACGCAGAAATTCAACTACCTATTTTGTGTAGTGACACAAAAAACTGCAAGCGAATAGGACTATTGAAATATGACTTCTAGAATTTTAGCAAAAACTAAGACATAGGAAAATATTTATATAAAAAAAGTGTGTTTAAATACAACGTACTATCTTATCTTCAACATGGAATTGAAGGCTGGCCATCATTACAAATGAAAAACAAAATACACTACGTAGATGTTGTTTTACAGCGGTGTACCAATAATACAATGAACAGAAGAAGGAAGCAACGAGAATGTAACAAGAAGAATTATCTTTAAAATCAGAATAAGACGGTTGAAATTTCTTGGGCATTTGATGAGAAAAAAGGAACTGGACACTCTAAAACAATCATGATATAATGAAAGCAGCAACATTAGGGAAACAGGGTATGAACTACTGGACAACATAGTATGGACAAAGAGAGCTAAAAAAATTACTTAAATAAAAAAACAAAAATATATATATATATATATATATATATATATATATATATATGCATATTATAACAATAACTAAATCCGACTATTATTTTAATATATTTTCTCTTTATACGTTATTCTTTATTGATACAATTGTTTAGAAAAATGCTATATTTATAATGAACAGTCCTAATAATATTTACCGGCCTGAATGACCGAGAAATTTGACTTGCCTAACATGACGCTTCCTCTATAGCTAAATATTATAGCACGTCAGGCCAATTGACGGTTCCGGGTAGAATACAGGTTCGATTCCTGTCGGAGGACACATATTTTCTACGAAATTTATATATATATATATATATATATATATATATATATATATATAATTTGATGCTTTGGTTTTACGTCAGTTTTTAAAGATTTACGTTCTCCCTCTTTCCCCTAAAAATGTTCATGTTACATTGAATAATATGTACATATCGTTTCATTAAATAATAGTATATATTTATATCTAGGGGTAAATTACAAAGGCAAAACGATTGAATTTATCACAGTTAAAATAAATTTGTCTTTTTAATTTACCCGGGAAAATGACCTTATAAATGATCGAAAGTACTTGGATTAGAAAAAAAAAACAAACAAAAAAAAAAAAACTACAGCGCCTACCTTGATGAATTCCATCTTCACATCAAGAAACTGATTACAGAATTGGAAAGGTTCAGCACAAAAATAGACACCACATATCTATATTATTTAATGAAACCTGTTTGAATGAAGATATGCTGCTTAAATATACATACATACTCAATGCCAACAACAAGCTCAATACCACAAAAAAAACTTTTCTCCAAGACATGTAGATGCATTTTCATTTTACTCAAAGCCATAGGCAAAGTACACGAACCACAAGAAAGCTTTTAAAAATCACTGTTCTCAAGTTCACATATGAAATTAACGAAGACAAAAAATTCTCGTCCCTCGGTCTATTGATAGACAGTAGGAATAATAATATATGTACTATGTATCCTTATAAAAAAACACAACTAGTATAAAAATATGTACTCTCAAATATAAAAGTGAATGTTCTATTACAAAATAATTATTATACGAAACTTAAAACGTGCAAAATCAAATTCTTCAACAACAAAAAAAATTCTACACTGAGTTAAAAATTATTAAACAAACTCTCATTAATAATGACTTCATTAATTACATTGTTGAGGAAAAAGTTATTAGAAATATTAACATAAAATAATTGAATGCCATGTAGCATGAAATAAATCTAAACATATTAAATGACTATATTGTAATCAAAAGCATATTTCATATACTATACTAAATTTAATATATCTAACGTAGTTGTCCAAAACAACTCTTCTCCTCCAACTAGTATCTAGCAAAAGGCCAAATATATATATATATATATATATATATATATATATATATATATGTATGTATGTATAGGATACAATTGAATTTCATTAATATGTAATTCATATATATATATATATATATATATATATATATATATATATATGAATTACATATTTATGAAATTCAATTGTAGCCTATTTAAATAACCATTTCGCTCATCGAGAAATTTCTCTCCTTTCATTTATTTATTAAATGTTTTGGTAATGACAAGCTCCAGTGATTTTCTTTAGGAGAAAAATTTCTCGATGACCGAAATGGCCATCTAAATAAATGACTATCTATCTATCTATCTATCTATCTATCTATATATATATATATATATACTTTCATGTTTTGTTTTTTTAAATGAAACATAAAATGCTTAAAAAAATATCAAATTTAGCGTTTCCATATCCTCCCGACGGTGTGCATAATTACAACTGACGTTTAACGCTTATATCTCCCTCTCCCCAAACTGATATATATTCTATATATGAGAATATTAATTTTTCTTCCGTGAAGTTCTTGTTGAGTATGAATCTCGTTACACAGTATCCCTCACTTTGTTCATCGGTTGTTTGACATTATTCTGGTATAAAAAAAATTTGCCTATCTTTTTGTCCATGACTGACTTTTAACTCAAACCTATAAATATATAAATGTAAATTTGAAAAGAAAAAAAAGTCAAACAGCAATATAAAGTATCTATAAAAAAAATCTCCTTGGGATGGTTATTTATTTTACACAGCCCATATTCTTTGGTGCTCCAGGGTAGATTAACCCCATGATTTTTACTGGTCTTTATTAAGACATCATCTTCCTTCCATTTCGGAATAACGAGAAACAAACAACGAAAAATATATATAGAAAATTCTCTTCGTCAATGCTACCCTTCACTAAACTAAGTAAATTGTTTTAGCCTAATTTGCAATACATCATAAATGACATACTATTTATAAAAATGATTTGTCTAATATTTTTTCATTGTCTTTGATAAACAGATATTAGTTCTGTAGGTGGCATCGCCCCTACCAATATCCTATCTTAAAGACAATATAGAAAAACAAGCGTAAGTATAGGCAATTTTATTGCATTTGGCCTGTCTGCAAAGAGAAGATGCAAGGTTAGCAAAGAATATTGCCTTTGCGAAGCAATTTCTGGTTTTATTAGCCTTGGCACCCACCTTTACGATGTATGAAATCAAGATTTAGCGAATCTAGCTCTATTTTCGATTCAGAAATAGGCGAGTTACAAAATTTTCTTTACTAACTCCTCCACCTGTCCTGTGATATCCACCTCGATGAAGTCTTAAATCACCATTTATTCTAAATATTCACTAATCGTGACGTTTCTTCAGCAGTAACTGAACATCAAGCCCAGATTTATTTAATTTGCATTGAAGAGAATAGACATTTTATTCCAACACAGGATCGGTGAAGGTCCTGACTGTAGTGCTATCAATTCTCAGTAAACACATTCTTCAGTTATCACTTTAACGTTTAAAGAGAAAGTGCGAGCAGGTGAAATTTTATTTATTCTTCAAATTGGTAGTTCTTGGGAAAATTGTCTGCATGGAACTTTATTTTTAAGGAAAGGAAATGAAGGCGACTCGACTCTATGGAAGGAGAAATCATGTCTTTTTAAAGGTCTAAATTGGTTGGAGAAATAATAGAATTCATCTGAACATTTCACATGGAAACATCGATAAAACTGCTTGCAATATTGCGTCTCTAGAATGGAGAGTAACCGCCCGTACAAGATCTTGTAAAGGATTCTGAGCTCTATCAAAGCGAGAAAGTGAGTATTGTATAGCTCCAACTCAGATATTACAGTTATATCCTACTTCCAACCTAATCTGTAATTACAAAAAATGGCAGAATAATTGTTATGTCATTAATACATAATCCGAAATAATCTACTATAGAATAAATAATATGTCACTTTCGAAATTCCCTGAAGTTTACCCTGATCAACTCGATGAAGAGCAAAGAGCACAACGGGTTAAAACTTGTTATAATAACAACACAGATCATTCATTTGTTGATTCATTTTCTACGAATTATCAAATCATTGCAGGTTATTTAAAGCCAGAAAATGTTTTTAGATTGTAAGAGTTTTTTTTGTGTGAGGATAAATAATAATGGTTTAGTGATATAAGTCTTACTGATTGACTCATAGCTGGAGCGTGAATAGGTGGATTCATAACTTTCCCAAAAGTACTCGCGCGAAATATAATATAAGGAACCCAACTGGTTTTCAATGCAGAGTCATTATCTATTATATCACCCGCATATCTATGTTTACCGTGGTCACACATCTAGGTACTGACTTGGCTCGATGTTGCTTAACTTCGGTGATTGTCAAGGAACTACTGTTTCAACCGCTGCTGGCTGTCATGTCTTGGCTGCTGCTACTGCTGCTGCGGGTAAAGACTTGTCATTTGTCATCCTTTCTTTATTAGCTATCCCCATATTGTATTTCTTTCTATGCTTTCCATACTAAGGAGGTCTTCTTAGCCTGTTGTACGCGCTCTTTGTGAATAGAGTGAAATATTACTTGTTAGTTCAGTCCCTAGGTAGTCGGTATTTATTTAGGCTCAGTGGAAATGGGCGAGGAATCACTGAACGGTGCAAAATAAAAAAAAGTAACTAGACGATAAACCTAGATATGGGCAGTGAAACGAGAACAGTTTGCCCATGTAGATTAAATAAAGGGTTCTGTTCTAAATTTCCTGTAGGTTACGCAGATTGGTATAGACCTGAGGATGGCCGGAGTGCACAGCGGCCGAAACGTTGTGATAACAACAAAGATGTGGAAAATATAGTGAATGTAAATAGTGTGAATAATGATAACTCCTCATCCCAGAAATTCAGACAAAAATGATGATTAATAATTCACTGAAAAAAGCGAAACATCTGGTAGTCTTTTTCTTTTATTTGGCGTGGATCTTCGCTATATGTGCGATCATGCCATTCGGGATTTTCTGTCTTCTCTTGCTCTAAGGAACTTATAACGGTTTACGAAATTTTAGCGCCAATGTTCTGCTATTCAGAAACTCTCGTTGTATGGCGTTTATCTCTGTCTTCCTTGTCTTTTGTATAATTCTCCAAAACTTATTACCTCATTATAGGACTTAGAAATATTGACTGACTCTGCTTGATTATATGTAAAAGTTCCTTGTAGTTCCTCTTTTTTGTCTTAAAACGTCCTAATTGCCCAGATTTATGGTCTATGCTATTCTTAGAATTCGTCGGTAGAAACCCACCACTTTCAGATTTATTCTTTGTCTGTAGGGAGTTTCTTGAGATTGCACTGCTCTGTAGAAGACGATAACATGTAGCAATCCAGCACAGGTTTCATGGTTTTAACAATTTATATCGATCTCTCTGTTGTAGAGTAGTTTTCACAGTGGATGCTTGTATTTCAATAAGTCGTCCTAAATTAGATTCGACGTACAAAACTTTTTTTAATGACGCAGCAATCTAGTTGTGATGGTTGATACTACAATGTCCGACATCGACTGACTCGCTCAACACCACTGAGCCCAACTGGCCACTGCTACTACTACTTATCATCTGTGGGATAGAATAGGTATTATGGTATAACACTCTCAATACCAGGTACTTCCATTAATTTGTGATATCTATGATTTAAAATGAATTTTTAAAAAGGAAAAAGCTTTTTTGAAGCTTTCATTTCAGCTTTAATTTCCACTAAGCAAAATACTCTGGTGTATTTCAAACAGAAATGATATTAATTGGAATCAATTTATATTAATTTTTTTTCAGTATATCGTTAAAGTGGTCATTAAAAAAAAAAAAAATAATACATTTATGAATAGGCCCTTAAAATTTCATTAAAATCCGACAATTATTAGATTTTTGGAAGAATTTCTACATCAATGTGATTTTACCGGAAAAAAAGGCGCTAAAATCTCCTTTACAAATCTTTGGACGCGCACTGACGCTAGAAAAACAAGACTTTTAACCAAAACTTCGAATTTAGAGAGGATAAAAAATTCAATTAAAATAAGTAAAAATATTTTGTTTTTTCCTCATGGTATGCTCTATTTGCAGCGCATTACTGGAGGTACTTATTCAATACTTTGGTTAGATGTTGGAAGACAATCTTGTTATTTCTATGTTCTTTCGAATTTCTGTGTCATATTTCCCACAGTGTGTTTCTATATTGTTACACCACCCATTTCTCTAACTACTCTATTTTGAGGCTTCAATATTGTAACACATATACTGAATTGTCTCTATTTACTGACAACCGTGAATACTGTGTTTGCACTATTTCCATGCGGTCCATGGGGTCTATTGACTCAATCTTTGTTGTCTCACGGTACACTAACGAGTGGATTAAAACACTGGTTCGTGAGTTTGGTGACATAGGATTTATGAGTTCAATGCGTGGCACGGGCATTGTAATTAGACTCTATTGAATCGTGCCGAGCAATAATTGAGCAACACTAATCCCCCCACTAGACATATGCAGTGGTACGAGAAAAGTCTACCCCTGTAGATTAAATAAAGGATTGGTTGCCCGGATCGACAATCACCTCATGAAGAACAGAGGGCCAACGACTGAAAGGCTGTGACAAGAAGAACAATGATGAAGACAATAATGAAAATACAGATGTCTCCTCGTACCAGAAAAGGAAAAAAAAATAAACATGCATTTTTATAGTTAATAGTCCTTTCTTCCTGCATTCGTTTCCTAATTTATCTAATAGTCCCCTCAGTTTCCTATTAACTCTTCTTATCCAATGTTGTTTATTGAGATAATAAACACTAGTAATAGTTGTAGATCTCTTACGATCGCTTTTCATATTAGTATTTTTTAATACCAAGTCTCTTCAGTATCTGTCTGTATTTCTGAGATGAGGTATTATGTACACTATTTACATTATTTTGTCGCCATAAAGGCGTTGGTTAGATCAAGTTACAGGACCAATAGAGTGTGAGTTCATTACGTGGTTAAGGCAGTGGAGAGCTTGGAGAGGGGAATTAACAGGAGATAACTGATAACTGACATCCATTAAACATGGCAGGTGGAAGTAGAACAGTCTACCCCAGTGAACGAAATAAAGTGTTCAGTTCGACATTCCAACCACCTGAAAAAGGCAGGAGCGTACAACGGCCGATATGTTGTAATAAATATGGCGACAAAGATGAGGATAATAGTCCGAAAGATATACATAGTGTACCAAGTCTCATGTTCACGGCTCTTCAAATCTTTTCTTTATTATTTGTGTATTGCCGAGTTGTGAATTGCCACGGTCAATGGAGTAGTTTCCTGTTGCTTCTCCATAGTTTTCCTTCGATTAGTACCCAAGACGAGTGTGGTGAGACTACGCCAGTAGTTAGGGTACTCTAGGGAGAACACACGACTATAAGAAGGAGACATGACCCCGAGAAGATGATGTGACGCATTCATGACTTTTCCAAGTAAATATGCGTGAAAGTGACTGCAACTGACTACCCAGAATTTAGAAATCGGTTCGGCGATTCCACATTTCGGGCTGATGTTCGTTACACTACACCCATATCATCAGCCACACCGAATAAAGTGAATAAATCCTGTGAGAAAACCAGCCTCTTACTAGCATTTCCATTTATTGAGCACGTTCTGTATTCACGTGCAAGCTGTTTGATTTAACTGAATAGGATTTGTATTTCTTTTAAAGAACATATACAAGCAGTCCCACCGCTAGTCGTGTTTGACTTTGCGAAGAACGTGATTACAAATATATAAAATGATATATCATAATCACCTTTTTCAGTATCACTTCTCTGAAGAAAGCGAAGGTTAAATAAAACTGAGAGTTATACATGGAAAAATTCAAACTATTCTGCGTTTTATCTGCCTTAGAGGTGACAGGCATTTTAAAACCATCGTCATATATATATATATATATATATATATATATATATATATATATATATATATATATATATAAAAGTGCGATGTGACTTCTAATACTGAGAAAAAGCATTGATAATTTCGTTTGAGGTATTTTGCAAAAGGTTTTTTTGCCCTTTGAAGGAGAAGTCTGGTTAGGTTTTTGAAGCTGTGCGAAAAAGACCTTTCTTACTAGAAGACGATTTGCTTCTAAAAGAAGCAAAAAAAGAACGTTATTAAAGGTGTCAAAATTTTACAAGCTGCTCCTTCGCTTCGCATAGCCACATATAAGCAACTAGCTTAGTCAAATCGTTGTTTGTGTTTGATCAGCTCTGTATCAAGCTAAGAATTATTTACCGATACCGAAAAAAAAAAGAAAGAAATGAAACAAAAGACAAATATAATTGTTTCTTTTGAAGCAGATGAAGTAAAATTTCATTAAGTTATCGATTTTTGACGATTCGTCTTTTTTGTGTGTTTCCGCAGTAAAATGATAGAAAGAAAGAAAGAAAGAAAGAGTGGTAAATGCGAAAAAACGCGTAACAACTGAAAGATGTTGGTAATCCACGAATACATTACCTTTTACGAAACTGAATCGTCGACGCAATCACTCATTTTAAATTTCAAGAAATGTTTTGTTTTGTTTTTTTTTTCTTAAAGACTATTTGGTAGAATTAAAATTAATTAATTTTATGCTATAAATAATTCGATGCACATGATTGAAAGTTCCAGATGCAATAAGAGATAAGAGTAGAAAACTTCAAAGAGAAACGGTGAGAAACGCGAAGCAAATTCAATTTTCCTGACTGCACGTATCAGATTGTCATTGCTCGATTAACTTTCTTTATAACATCTTCCACGGAACTGATACTACATTGAAAATGCCAATACATATTACAGATACATTGGCTTATTGAAATAAAAATGAATGTGACAACAAACGTACTCACTAGAATACCGAGGTATTTATTAACGACGTCACTTGAGGAACTTCAAGAACGGCACCGTCTAAAACGGTCATCGCAAGTTGATAAATCTAAGAGAAAATAATATATATAATAATGATATTGACGTTGTTATGGTCCGGTTCCTTATACCACGGAGATAGTCCAAGGTAGAACCAATATGGAAGAACCCGAACACGGATATGGAATAACACATATATATTACAAACAGGAATATATACAGAGAAGTAGAACGTGTTAGTACGAACAATCAGGTTTAGTAGTAATTGTCTGAACGCGACTCTATTTCGGACTGCTTCTGACTCGACTGACTGACTCGCTTGCTCTGACTGAATTGACAGACTCCTGATGGACTTCACTCCAGACTTCAGACTGAATGGTATTTAGTGACCTCCCGCCCACGAGGGCATCATGTGGCACAAGGCCGATTTAACGTGGGATCTCCAAGCCCGTGGGCTCGGCCAAAAATATGCCCTTTGAACCCGTATAAACGGGTTCAGGGTCGGTTTACCTCCCCGAAATTCGGCGTAGCCTCGTTCAGGTTCCTCCCCGCCCGAAGCCAGAGAGTTCAAGCGATCATCCGGTCAGCCGGTCGCCCGACTTCGGACTAAACAGTATTTAGTCACCCACCACACGAGGGCATCATTTGGCACAAGGCCGGTTTAACGTGGGATCTCCGAGCCCGTTGCTTAGCCCAAAATATGCCATTTGAACCCGTATAAACGGGTTCAGGTTCGGTTTACCTCCCCGAAAGAGACTCCGCACTTCGGCGTAGCCTCGTTGGGGTTCCTCTCCGCCCGAAGCCAGAAAGTTCAGCCGATCAGCCGGTCGCCCGACTTCGGACTGAACTGCCTGCTTCCTCTTGAGGTGCAGTATTTATTACGTATGGAATAGTCCATTATGTTATTATGGGTAAGGTCCCATAGCAGACGTCAAAGAAAAGGTTAGGATGGAAGTGGCTATTATTAATCGAAAGAACGATAACAGCTACTTGTCTTGAGAAAACGTATTTTCCTAAAAAATTGTTTTAAGAAAAATATTATATAAATTTTAACCGACAGTTTCGCTGCTTACTCGGTCAATGAATGCGGAATATTTCCTTATAAGGAAACAGTTAATTTACATTACAATAGTATTTCAGACTAGACCATCTTATAAAATAGAAATACATCATCGCAGAGTTGGCAGCAAAAAGAATGTACATACTGCATGTTAACTCCCGTAACTTTTCGGAACAGATCTAGAATATTAGTAGAACAGTTGAGCAATATTTTGGATATACATGTTACGGGCGCGTAAGCAAGTAGTTAGAACGTTCCATATCATGAATCTTAGCCTTGAATCATACTATTGTCGATTTCCCAGGAAGATCATTTCTTGATGTTATTGGCCCAGGGTGGGAATACTAGCGATGGAAAATTTCTGAATAAAATACAACAGGCATCACCAAGCTTTATGAGTAAAATTGGCTCGACGATAATTTTAGAACGCTATCTATATGAGTGGTAGCAAGAAGTTGCAAGTCATCGTGACCGAAGGTTTGAGCGTACTCTCCTTGCTGAAACTTATCTTTGCGCTATATTATGCCGTGCTCTCTCACTAGAAACTGGTCCGCTCTGCATAGTTGCAGTGTAAAATGCACGTGTGTTCTTTTGGTGTTGAATACACACAAATTTGTCTGAACAGTCGTCTGCAAAATGAAACTGAATAGCCGCCCTACCAGCCTAGGGGGCCATTAATTTCCCCCACTTCAAGCATCGAAGTTTAACGCTAGTTTTAAACATATGTTACCCATTAACATGCGCTACAGACGGGCCTATGTAGAAACCACGGATCACTTGTAGGAAAAATTACCAGTACTGTTCACTTAAACCTAGATAAGCATATTTCATGACCACTAGAGTCATGCAATATAGTTTTGTCGCATAAGTGGTCGTCTGCCACTAGTAGTGCTGTAACTAAACGGTTCCTAACTGTGTATATTGGCGGACTAGGGTTACATTTATTCTGTTCTGTGCAGTGAAAGCGATGTAGCCTGTTACTATAACTCTTAAGATGCGTCTATTAGGCGCCAGTATTTCGCAGCTGTACGAAACCTGAGCTGTCTGTTATAGGAATGTTCGTTTGACCAGTATTAACAGTAGCACATCAGTATGTAAAACCTACAACTTGTATACTAGCGGAAAGCAATTCTTATCATGGACCCGAATAAAGATGTCTGTAATTGATGATTGCCACGGCAAATATGTAAGTATATCAAACACGGATGCATTCCTCACCAAAGAGCATCATGTTTTACTGAATTGAGACTGGCCGTTAAATAATTTAAATTTTTAATAAATATATCTGGCGAACGGGGATTACTTTTATATTTTATATTTAAATATATATTTACATATAAAATATAAATCTAGCCTAATTTAAATACGCAATATATGTATATATTTCTAAGATGAGGCATTGTAGTTATTTATATTATTTATAGTGTTAGGATTGTTTTCCTCATATTTATTGTAATATCATGAAGTTTCGGCCGTTGTTATCTCTGGCCTTTTTCAGGTGGTTGAAATTTCGAACTGAACCCTTTATTTCATCCAACGGGTTAGCTTGTTCTAGTTCTAGTTCTAGTTTGCATGCACAATTGAAAAAATGAGCCCCAACAAAATTGCGTTAACCACATATATTTATTAAACGTTAAATTATGTAACTGTCTGGCTTAATTCAGTATCTCAAACGAGTATTGTATATGAAAGTCAGAGTCTTGCTACCGTTGAGGATAAAATGTATATTTAATAATATATACTTAATCGTTCTATTATGTTAAATTGAGCACTATTTTATTAACACATTTTGTGGGATATCTATATATCTATCAATCAATCAATCTCTCTCTCTCTCTCTCTCTCTCTCTCTCTCTCTCTATATATATATATATATATATATATATATATATATATATATATACAGGATTGAACAGGGCCAGGCGTGTTATATACATATACTAGGGTATATGTATATAACACGTCTGGCCCTGTTCAATCCTGTTCGTCTCACGCTGGTCAGTACTGCCACCGGTCATATGAGCTGTGAAATGCGAATGTCGTCTGTACTTGAGCATTTGGGCGATCAGCAGTGAAACCTTGCGACAAAAAAACAGAGAAACCTTCCGCTGGATAATAAAAAAAATGGCGAATAATTCCGCCGGGTTAATTTTCACTTTCTTCATATAGTTTTTCATACAAGAAAATGAAATTTTCCCGTTAAAATCTCTAACGTGGCCCTTTTTTTATTTCATCTAAAACTTAGTGCGTGTTAAAAAAAAAAAAAAAAAAAAAAAGAAGAACAAGATCGGGACTGCTGCTGACTTCACGTGGCTTCTGGTTTTCGGGTCACCTAAGCTGCCGTTTGTATGTATTTCGACCGCCTCGTACCCCCATCAAGATTCATTAATATTCATATCAATCTATCAATTGTCTCTCCAACCTTGCAGAACTGATGCTAATCTTCAAACGAAGCGGTCACTTATTCAAAACAATACATTCTTCAACAACAAACTTCGTGAAAATCCTTTGACACCAAGTGCACAGGAAAGAATTTATATTCTCTCCTATGTCCTTAATATCAAAGCATTTTCTTTGTTGTCGACTTCTCAGTGTGATCAATTTAAGTTTATTTTCCACTTTGCATGTTTACAAAATCATATGTCAGTTTGCTTACATTATTGGTTTTACGATTTAAAACAATTCCCTTTGTTTTTTGGTTCACGTTTACGTTTTACATTTCACATATGTCGGTTTGTTTGCATTATCGGTTTCGGGGATTATAACAATTCCAATTGTCTTTTGGCTTACATTTTACATTTCTCAAATCATATTTTGGACTTAACATTCCATTCGGTTTTTCTGGTTATCAGAAAGTAAAAAAAAGAAATAATTTTTTTCCTTGATCCATATTTCAATTCATTATTTTTTCACCTTAAAGTTTTTACCGTTTTAACCCTTCAAATTCTCTAATTCCTATACGTGGTTTCCACATGGACACTTTCAATCCTAATTTTATATTACCAGTGTGACAATCGTGTCAGTTTCCTTTCAACTAAATTTACAAAAAGTTACAAAAGGAAATATCTCCAGAGGAAATATTCCCAAATTGCTATGAATGATATATTAGCAGTGTATACTATATGGCTATTCTATTTTGTATCTACAAGTTCGTGGATGATTCCTAGTCCATTGGATGAACATGAAAAGCAGGAAGGAATTACGTGATATATACTTTCTTAAGGTTAAGCGGAGATAAATACGGACAGCCTGAATGTGGAGATGATTCTGGCGAGATAAAAAAAAAGAAAAATATTACCGACGTATACAAAAGATGATTTCAGTTTTGGATGCATCATTTGTATATATTTTTTCATAATACATTATTTTAAAAGATGCAGGTTAGGAAATACAAATCACATTGCACGTAGAATGATGCTTTAAACAGAACATTTATGGAAAGAACAACGTTGAAATATACACGACAAAGGCAACGACGAGTATGTGCTATGTTCGATTGGAAAAGTTAATAGAATTAGAGTTAATATAAAATTATAATTTCTAAAATTACAAAAATAACTCTACATAATAATCACGTTTATAGCAATACACACCTAATAAACACAGAGTTTTGTTTAATTTAAAATTCGATGCGCCTTTTTAGTTGCTTTGGCATTTTTTTTCTTTGCTTGCCGTTCGTTGAGGGATAGTTAAGCGCCCCAGTGGCTTAAAAATTGTGCAGTGAATCAAGTCTCCCTCGGATTCCTAACTCCAGTGCATCTGCATGCTAAAATTGATTTATTTACAATTAATTATGTTTCGTTTGGTAACTAGTCATATATACAGGGCTTCGAATAAGTATGGAACTCATTACCAAGGGTTAACAAGACAAGTTCGCTAACCATAACTCATTCAAATATCAGTTCATAAAATATTATATCCCTGACGAAGAACCCAATACAAAAACATTTCAAACCTCATTATGTGTACAACAAGCAAGTGAGAGACCCAATCTATTTATTTTTCCTTATAATAGGCCTTGTGCATTTACAGGTACAGAAGTGAAGAGATGGACACTGAACAATTAATGATTCGATAACACATCTACTAATAAAGTCGGCGATCCTGTTTTCCCTTCAGAGGCCAATTTACTGATCATGAGGGGGCTATACTGAGGACACAATTATCTATAGTCAGTATAAGAATGATTTTGAATACGACATCATGCTCTTCTAAGTGTTTCAAGAAATGGTACTCAAGATAATCCTTTCCAAAATCGAAACTATTATCTGAAATTAGAAAAAAATGCGGTGATGACAGTGACCTTGAATCCATCATAAAATGTAAAGATAGGTTCTTAGGAAAATAGTAAATATTTCAAATATCTCGGTGTGTCGGTCATTATAACAAATTTTAGTATGAGAAATAAGAGAACTGAATATAGAATAGGCTGTGCTAGATGTACTTTCGTTCAATACGGCAAATTGTTACAAAACTGAAACATTGACCTGCAAACACGAGTCATATTCTTAAATAGCCTCATCAGATCAGGACGTTCATATGGAAACCATGCGTGGACCTAAACCCATTCAAAATATACAAACTATCAACTCTATACAACCACTTCCTCATGTCAATGGGTCCTTGTGAAGACATTTCTTATTCGAACATTGTGGAATGGCGTTACAGAATCACATACACGTGTACCGGACGACAGAAACAACATCATGTGAAGACTTTCAATAACAGCAAATATTATATGTAACTTGAAGAGAAAATAATGATAAACTCAAGATTTTGACATTTCATATTACGAACGAAACACGCATCAATAGGGGAAACAGCTATAACAGCTACTGGATTTGAGAAAAATATTTTCCTGAAAAATTGTTTAAAGATAATGGTTTTATGATTTTCAGCTGACAAGAATACTGTCTGCTAATCAATGCATGCCAAATGTTCCCTCATAGGGAACGATCAATTCTTACAATTACCATTAGCATATTGTCTGACTTAGTTTTGTCGAGAAGTCAAAATATATAGAAGCTAATAAAGAGCAAATGTTCTACCTATGAGTCGCCAGGCCAGTGCAAATCCCCACCTTATAAATAGCAGTTGCTACAGCTGGAGGTTAAACAAATCTATTAACCTAAGTCTAAGGAGATTCTCTCCGGGTAATACCTCTCCCCCGGAAGGAGGCGGTTTTTATTGCTCAGTGTATGAGGCAACCTCAAAGGGGGAAACGTCGAAGGGGATAGTGAATTTTTGCCTGGTATGGCCGTTAAACCCACTTTAATCTTCGATCTCGTGTCACATCTGGTTGCAACGTGGGCGTCCTGGTAAATACTATATATACAAACCTTTTGGCTGTGATTTGTATTCTTTCAATATTAGCCCAAGCCCCAGGTGGCATTATCGGCAGATGGTACCTCTCCCTAGATAGCATACTGGGTTTATTGTCCATTCCCTGAGACGTCTCCAAAGGGGGAAGTACCGATAGGGCTTGGGATATTTTGCGCGGTATGGCCGTTAAACCTACATCAAATATCGAGCTTGTGTCACATGCATTTACGACGTGGGCGCCCCGTTAAATACCACAAATCCTAAACTTGAAAATGAAACTACTAGAGAAATAGAAGTGTATAATTTTAAGTAATTATAGTTTACAACACTATCATTTAGATTATGTCAGTATTATATATCGTTACAAGTGATATCCATTTTAATTTTGATTACCGTTTGAAGGCTTTATGTCTATGGGATTTTGTCTCGCCAGTTTATATGATCTGATATAAGACTGTTTTTATTATGACCTTGTTTATCCATTCGCTTGAAGTTATTTGTCATCAGTGATCTGAAAAAACATTTGAATACCTATATCTATAATTCTCAAAACGTGTGTGTGTGTGTGTGCATGATCGGATATTGTTTATGCATTTCCAAAGTTTTCATCCGATTTCGATGATTTTTGTTTTTGATAGATAATTATTCAGTGCCGGTTTTGAGTCCAAATTGACTAGAAAAAATTACAACCTTGAAGGTGAAAAATCGAAAAAGACTGAATTTTTACACTTTGCGCAAAAATCAAAGGCAAAATTTAGTGTCTGAACAAAACAGTGTACAATGAAATTAGAGAGATGAAATCTAACGCAAAAGATTATAAAAATTATAAAAATAGATTATACTATTAAAAAAAAAACTTACATTATTATTATTATGACGGTCCAAGGAAGTTGTTCCTTCCATGCAAGATTGAGAACGCAAAAACGACCCTTTTCAGGTCCGCCCCATTCAAATTGTTAACCCCACCCCATTCGGCAAAATTTCCCAGTAATGAAACACCTGGTCGAAGACAGGTTATACTACTAGTTACTGATAGATTCGATATTTCCGAACGAAATGGACGCAGTACATAACATCCGTTTCATTATGGGGACACATTTTGTCGGTGTTAATGACTTCGTTAACATCTCACTGCGCTAATGGTATATGAGGCCTTTCTTTATGAGAAAACATTCAGCTCTCATTGCCCGAGCGACCATTGCTACTTTTGGTTGAAATTTATAAAATCTTTCTACTAAAAAAAAGGAAACTCTGAATATGACGAGGTTATTTAGGAAATATTCATTGAATATTGTCTTGTGTTTTAGAAATGTCATAACTGATTCCAAAATGTACATATTAGCTTTAAAACGAGTCAATATATCATCCATTGATTAAAATAAAGTGTAATAAATACGGAAAAACACAAAAGTTAATTAAATTTATGATGTAAAATTAACGGGGCGGGTTACAGTAGTTATAGGAATTTATACGCCTAGTATAAATTCCTATAACTACTGTATATTTTAAGTAATCCAGTTTTGACTATTTATTTAATATTTTAAAAATTTCTTGTTTGCGTTCACCAGAATGTATGTTTGGATTCAATGAACACAGATATATTTCGAATGTTTGCCATAAAGAACATTTAACTATATTTCTATTACCTTTCCCAAAACGATCGTAAAAGTTATCTTTTTCTTTACTTCGTAACAGAATTCTAGGCTTTTTTATACTGACGAAAAACATATTGGAAAATGAAACACATATTGATTGTAGTGTGCTCCACAATGTCCAAATTAACGCACGGAATAGCGTATGTTGTCTCCAGCAGTCCAATTTTAAACGTGTGCCTTGTATGAAATGCAATTTCACAGTTACTAGAAGCATACATAGCTAATATTATTACTCTTATACATTTTCTTCATGCGACTGTACAGGTATACCGCCCTTTACATTAATAGCAGATTAAAAATAGCTCACCTACTGCTCATCAACGCAACAATGTTAACACCCAAAAGACCCCAACTCGCAGTATCACCGTAATGTTGCCAACCAAGTGTCATCCTTGCCTGTCAAATGTCTGAGAAGTTACTCTAAATTTTATATAGGGGACACTATTTAGGTTGCGTATTATCTGCAGAGCCTTGTCAGTGTTTTTGCTGATAAGGAAATATACAGTATTTCAAAGTCTATAAAAGTTGTAAGCCTCTCGTTGCTCTATTGCTATTTCCATAGAATGCTATTTACACTGTTCGGTCTGCTGTCCTCATCTTTGTTGCCATATTGTACGCTCCGGGATTCTTCAGGTGATTGGAATTTCGTATTGAATCTTTTATTTTGGTAGATTGTTCTAGTTCAACATGGAATAACTCTATCCGATGTCTCAGCATCAGTTTTCCCCATTTTATCTCAACCCACCATTTTTTTTGGTATTCACTTCTGCTGTAGACAGGTATTAAACTAACAATTCATTGAATCAAGTCACTGGATTCAGCCAAAGCTTTTATCCACTGGGCCAGTGTATGAATATTTGGTACTTATCAACCTAATGTCTCAGAAAATTCACTGATTTTCCTAAAACTTATATTACTGTCAGATGCAAAAATCCGAATGCCAAAGTTTTGTTTTTTGTACTTACATTTATTTTAATTTTCTATATAGTTTAGTCTAATTAAAATCTATTGATAATTCCATATGAATAATTACATTTTAGCTAAATTGTGGACCAGTGCGGCGGCAGACTGTATGAACTGATATCGCGGGCCTGATCCGATCCGCGAGCCTGATCCGATCCGCGAGCCTGATCCGATCCGAGGGCCATAGTTTGGTTAACCTGGCCTAGAAATACAGCTTAGCTGACTTCATTCATCTTCCCAACGATTTTGCTTTTCCGCTGCTGATTTTAAATAACCCGTAATGTGATAGCAGTAGATTTGTGTAAAAGATAATACACAGCCTGCCCATGGAGCCCGTGTGCAAATTAAAATACTTGTAGTTATGTGACTAAACATGATAAAAAAAAAATCTGCAAAATAATAAGAAAAAAGAAGTATTTTTCCAACCTGTCCACCATCGTTACGCATACAGAGGTTAATACGATTCTGTAGTTCGAGGAAAAAATTCAGTAATATCTTCAATCGCTCAATTATTTAGCTCCTCTAAAGATCAAGGTTTAGTTGAATAAACATTACTTTTCACATGTCCCCATAAAAATTCTTCCAATGGAGGAAAACAGCTATTCTGAAAAAAATAATTTTAAAGTTTCAAGAAATTGAATAAAGTCATTTCGATGTTTGTAAAAACGTAATAGGTAACACAAATAATAAAAAAAAATTCGAAGACAAAAAAAATTGGACATATCAACTTTTGTTATCCATTTTACAGATTCTTTATTTATTTGCTGATATCATGGTAGGTAGGTTCTTGTATTTTGAAGGTTCCTAGTTAATATAATGTTGCATTCTACTGGTAGAAGAAATTAATGTCTGACATGACGGATTGGAATTATTCGTGATTTAAAAAAACTATTACAACCAGGTGGACACAGATTGTCTTAGAAGCAATTTGAAACATGTTCGTCGATCCATTATCCCTATAACTATTTACTCAACACATATCATTTTTAATTTTAATAACGTAACTTAAATTTTGCAACACAGAAAGTGCTTCGTTATCATATGTAATGACAGGATCTCATGACATTTTATCAACAGGACAAGAGCCTGGAGGTTAGTTTAAGTCAATCGCTGAGCCATGTAGTACAAACTCAAACTCAGTGGAAACAGGACTAGCAGAACGAGAATAAGGTTTGTGCTCAGTTATTGTCTCTGGACGCGGGTGATCATGGCTCTCCATAATCTCGTAGACGTTACTCTTATCATCTTACTCTCCGTTGTACCAACAATCCACACACGATTGGGAGGTCGGTTTTCAGATAACTGCACCAGTCTTTTTTTCTCTTTTAATATCTGCGAGTGTCAAATTCTCTGAGTCAGCCTTCCTCTTATATCTAAGAGATTTCAACTGCCTCATTGTGATTGTAAGTATAATTGAATTTACCTTTGACTTAAGGATTCTTCGTTTCTTATGCGCAAAGTTCATGGTATTCACTGCGTCATTCTTTAGAGCCACATTTCTGTTGGTGTAAGTCTTTTCTGCAGATTAAAAAACAATTTATCAACAGGAAAAGCGATGTAGTCACTAAGATGCATGGCGTTATTGTATTATACTACTTCTGGGCTCAAATAATGCGATCAACGCTTTTTTTTGTGATGTCAACGAACACTTGTTGTCACTTTTTAACGCTCGTTGTAGTAGAGACTTTGTAATTGCAGCTACGACTATAGTAACGCTGTTGAACAATACTTGTGTCAAACGCCTTCGAATAACACTCGCACCAATAATACTTGTTCGATAATACTCGCTCGAAAAGTAACCACCGAACAGTGATCTGAATAGTAATTCGTATAGTGATCAGTATACAGAAATAGTATAGGAAATGTATGGAGAATAACGATCCGTATAGTAATAGAGGATAGTGTAGAAATAGTGATCACTTGGACACCTCGCTAATTCCCATATGTTCATTTCTTTTGCCATCACGTAATTTACTGATTCAAAATGTGATCGCCTGTGTTTGATCTCTGGGGATCTGTGTTCAAAATGCAGTGCCGTCAACGACACTTTATTCCTATATAACACTCTTATATTTAAATATTTTCGAGTTGCGGCGGCTGAGGGAGCATCAAAGAGGTTAGGATTGAGCGCACAGGAATTGATGGAAACAAACCTTCGGTTAACCTGTAGCCAGCTTCTGGCCAGCCTAAAAATCGGACCGGTTAAAAAACAATTTGAAACCCACAAAACATTACGTGGCTACTCTTTATTCCGGTACGTCGTCTACTCAATTTTGTTTTGGCCACCCGTCTTCAGGCATGCACCCAAGCAAGTATGAATTTCCTTCCTTTCAGGACACTTGGACGCCCTGTTTATTCTAGGCTCAGGTCACCCGTGTGCCCTGTTTATCCACCGGATGCATTTCCTGTTTATGTTATCACCAGTTCCGATTTACGCTCACACACTGACTGATGCAGCGGAAGTAAAGCCAACGAATCATTCCTCAACCGATATCCAATATTATGATTGTGAAAGTATCTGAAAACATGATTATGGACTGAGGAGAATAAAAGAATAGGAATTAAAGGGACGGAAATGAAGACAGACATTGCATTCAAGATTTTGAAGATCAAATTTGATTGTAGAACATGAATCCGAACGGCGATTTGTATAAGCGAACAATGCGAGGGAAAAATATAAGCAAATAAATTAGGGTTATGTCATACAATTTCATTTGTTAAATGATGTGACATAGAAATTGAAAAAAAAATGCATATATCTTTATTTTCAAATATTTATAAAATAGCGTTTAAACAGTGTTTATACATTAAAACATCCGAAATTGCAATCACCTCTTAGCTTCTGTTGTTCTCAGGACCTACCTGAGCCGGGGAGGTAGCAACTGTGAGGGTCCCCAGGTACGGTAAAATGCTGAACCCAATAATATAAAAATATATTTTGATAGTTAAAATACCAGCAATATATGTTTATATAGTAAATAGATATTTATGGTACAACAGAACTTATTTCAAAAATATAATTAAAAGAAATATATATATATATATATATATATATATATATATATATATATATATATATATATATAATAATCGACTCTCCCGTCGAGATTCGACGTATGAGGGTCAAGCAGATCAGTTTCCAGGAAACCGACAGCCCGACACCGGCACATGAGATTTAATTATAGTGGTGAAGGCCTCGTGCAGAGCCATCCACACTTTTAAAATTGATTCTTATTTGATTCGTTATGCATATATATATATATATATATATATATATATATATATATATATATATATTTTATATATATATATATATATATATATATATATATATATATATATATATATATATATATATATATATATATATATATATATTACTGACAGCAGTCTTAATTTAAAAAAAAAGTATTGACTGTTTAAACACAAGGCTCAATTTAAGCCTTAAATATAAGGTTTAATTTAGGCAAAATGCCATTAAATGACCCAATGGTTTGATATGACGTAAATCAAACAAAACAAATATAAACCTCTGGAGTCGGGTACTAATGGTATAATCATACACGGTCTTAGTTTTCTTTCAAGTTTACTTACTATTGTGATACGAAAGCTCTCATGTTAAATGTATTTAATGTGAACATGACTTAGTAGCATAGATTTCTTATTTAGATTTTAGATTCTCAATGTAACAGTATTGAACTTATTTGTTGCTGGATTGTCTGCACGCCATCAGGAATATCAACAACCAATACTACCATAAATCTAGCATTATGAGGAGACAGGCTTAATGTTCTTTTCTTTTTCCCTTTTCAATAACAAATTTTTAGGACGACGATGAAGAGACTTAATAATATAAAAGAATAAACTTCAAAAGCATAAAAACATGAAGTCATAATGATACGATTTCCTACAATTTGGTTTATGTGATTTAGTATGCAAAAAACTCCATTTATCAAAGTAGGCTTAGAAAAATATGGTAATTAGGAAAATGTATAAAGTTACTGTTGCTATTTGCCCTGTTTTGCGAACTTTGTTCATGGCTTAGTCACTTTCTGCAGAGGATTTCTGTTCAAACAGTAATGTTACGAAAAGCTGCAGGAAAGTTCTCGGCCTGAACAACAATCCGAAAAATGTAAAAACATGACCAAGCATTGGAACTTTTCTTGAAAGAAATTTTAACTGTATCTATGAATATTTCAGCACAGCCTGAATAAAATCATGATTCATTTGTTTTTATGTACAAAATTTATAGATAGAAAGAACAGTGTATGGTAGTAAAGAAGTAAGATTGTTGGCAAATTAATTAAGTTAATGGCTATTTCTTCTTCTTCTTCTTCTTCTTCTTCTTCTTCTTCTTCTTCTTCTTCTTCTTCTTCCAATCATTTAGAGAAGCTCATTAGGGACACACGAGAATAAAAGGAAGCGGGAAGAAAAGACTAATCATCAATTTTAAGAAATCAAAATGAATGATTGTCAGCAAGAGAAAGATGCGGACAACAAATTTCGACTCTTTCTGATTCTAAGTAAAGCGTCTTTTTTGTTTCCATCTTCCTTGAAACTTCCTACTTGCTTACACGTTCCATCCCTAGTATTCCTAGGATTCTTCTATAGAGCCAAGAAATATATTGGGTCAGGTCCCTTTTCTGTCTGAGTCATTTGTCCGGCTGTTACTGACATATAAGACTTCTATTACATAACACTTCAACACTCTTTGACTCTTAAGAATTCTTCCTGTTTCTTAATACTTTTCGTAGTTTTTGGAGGGCATCTTTCTCAATTTCAATGAGTCAGCAGATTTTGGTGTCACATCTTTTTTTTTACTGTTTTATAACAATTCCCAGGTAGCTTAATATTTGAAAGAACATTAGTTCTCATATTTACCATTTTATTAATCTAAGATCGCGTATAAAGCTATAAAAATATGTATGATCATCGTTTGTATGAAAACTTCAGAAAGTTGGTGATCATGGCTCTCAACAATATCCCATCTGTTTTACACTAATAACTTTTAAGCACTTACCGGACTACTTTTTCTCTCTTCTGTCATCCGTTCATACAGGCTTGTTAAGCAGGTTGCCGTTTCTTGCTTCTTTGCTATCCTTGTGTGTGTTCGAGTTTCCAGGTTCTCTTTCTTCATTAAGTGTCCAGATTTTTCGGCTATCTCTTTCTTTTGCTGGCGCCAGTTTCCTGGAAGGACTAGTTTCTCTTAAAATCTCATCACTCACAAGTTTTTTGATATTCTGAGAAATCATCGGTAGAAGTACATCCTTTTGGATTCAGGTCTTTCTGAAGAAAATGTCTAGCATTAATTGAAATCACACATTATGAAATGGAAAAAAATCCGACAATTATTTAAAGACATTTTTATGTTTAACATTCTTTTTATAGATACAAGTATTTAAGTAAAAAGCTCTGTTTTATAATAAACAGTATTAAATTGAATTTCCGGCCTGAATGTCAGAAAATATTTTCATGAAAATATTCGTCGGAAATTTCTCAGACATTCAAATGTTATTTAATACTGTTTATTATAAACAATGCATTTACTTAAATACTTGTATCTATAAAAAGAAAGTTAAACATAAAAATGTCTTTAAAAAATTAATTGAAATATAGGAGGATAAACATACCATAGTATTGGAGAACACGTTTCTTATTTTGTAACGGTATTTTTCTATTTTTATTAGGCAACGGTTGTTATGATTTCCGGTAGGCAACGGTTGCTATGATTTCCGGTAGGCAACAGTTGCTATGATTTCCGGTAGGCAACAGTTGCTATGATTGTGAAGATTCGGATTTGTGTCACATTTTTCCTTCTTCTTTTACTCCATTAACCACATAGTTGAATTCTTGTACTCGACCTTTCAAATAAAATTACAACATAGTGTGTCTATTTGTTACAGCATGTAACGTTTTCTTGGTGAATAGTATAAAATAACGTAGAGGTTTTTTAGGATATATCAGAATTCAAGGATATGTTTTTCTAATTGAACGAATCGTACCAATTTGTAAGTTAAAATTTTATATTTGTCGTTTCTGATTTCTTTTATATCGTATCGATTACCACGTATCAGATATGAACAGTTGAAGCAATGACTCATGGGTGTCTGCACCAGTACATTTACCATTAGGGTCTCTTGCAAGATAAGCGAGTGTAATCGTTGAACATACTTAAATAAGTTATTATCGAAAAGCCAATTAGCTCCATTAGCATTTTTGTATACCTCAGGTGGGGGGAAACGCATTTATGCAGAAATGTTAACTTCATCAAAATCAGTTCCTTGCTATTGTATTCAAAGTCTAGCGGGTGGTCCTAATGACACAGTCCAGAGAATGTCTTCCTTCCAAATGAATGCAAAGTTAATAGAAGTGTCGAGGTCGAAAAAGCAAAGAACAATTGAAAGTCGCTGCAAAGCACGTACTTTCCATAAAGAACTTCAGGATTTAGGGAAGGAATTAGTATAATGGTAGAAATTTTTATGGTTATATTTTTTTTGTAACCGTTTCCACAGAGACGATTTCTTTCTGAATAATTGGTGTCCGAGGTGAAATCAATAGTGACGTACTTTGGCAGATTTAAAAGCGTAGCATCAAGCAAGATTGACAGTCAAGCAGATTAGCAAGTAATCCGGCGAGGCAGTTAAAGGCCAATGGGCAAGGTGGACAAATTCGGCGAAAAAGAAAGGGAGAATCGAGTCGAAGATTTCGAGGTATTTATTTCGTAAAAGTGTTTGTCCAGTGCAAACAAATTTAATTCCTAGTTTGTGTCTGAAATGTGAGATTGCCATAATTCTCGATATTACTTGAAGTATATGTTTGTTTTCTCTTAACTCTTTCTTTCAGAAATCAGCCAGCTTATTCACAAGAGGTCTCCAGCTGATATTTTTGTTACTTAATGAAGTTTTTTTTTATTTATTTTGTTTAATTCATCTTGTTATACAGTCATATTACCCTGGTGTTTTCATTGGATCTTAGCGAGACAAACCAAAGTGAATTTCCGGGTCAGAATTTATAGCTTCATTGTTTTTCGTCATATATCACTTCGAAAGACGACACTTGTGTAATCACAGATATGTTGGGAAAACATATAATGGCTAATATACTTTTACGCTAACTGTTAAGATTAAACCAGAAAAGAAATAGGACAAGCTATAGAAATTTGATGGTTCTGGAACAATTGCTTACTAGAAATTTGCGCTGCGGACAATTGCGTACCAGACCATTGCATTCCTGGGCATTTGCGACCCTAGAAAATACATCTCTGGATAAATTCGTAACTCTGATCATTTTTGATGATTTTAAAAGCAATTACTATAGATTTTGAAAAAAAGCATAAGTAGTAATCATAAAGTTATAATAAAGGAATAAAATATAAAAAAATAAAAGTTTATTTTTGTTTAAAATGCAATAACTAAATAACAGAGTTGTAAGGTCACTCTATAGATCGCCAGTATGTTTTTGTTTCATCGGTGTTTTTCTTATGATTGTGTTAGCTGTAATTTTATTCGTCCAGAAATAATTTTCCATTTTCCACCAGTGTTTGATTTTCGGAACTTAGCGAGTGTTCCCAAATAAAGATAAAATGTATAAAATCCAGAATTTTTTAGATGTTTGTGGTACTCACTGCTAAAGCTAACTGAAACTGCTAGCTTAAGTTTTTCGTGCTTTAATTTTTTTTCTCGTTTTTTTTTTAATTTATGGTAACTAACTTTGTACATGTTTAGAGTAATTAAAGATATTGGTGAGCACATTTATATATTAAACAATACTTTTAAAAGAATTGATAACTTCTAAAAATTATCAGAGATACGAAATTTTCCAGGGAAGCATTTGTCTAAAGACGTAAATGTCCAGAGACGCAATTGTTTAGTAGGCACGTGTCCGCGACTCAACTGTACGATACGCAACTGTCTGCCCAACAAATCTGATATGTTTCGATACTATTATTGGAGCGTCATCTTTATTTTGGGAGAATGAGAGAGGCACATACTTCCATCTTTTTTTTCTTTTCTGGAATTAAACACACGCCCGAGGAGAATACAGAAAAATGTCCACTAGAATTCAAACACACCAACATATATGCTCATAAAAATGCCATAAATACATGTGGTATTTACTAAACCAATGAAAACAGAGCATAGGTTTCTATATACAGAAACATTCTCAGTGTTTATCTCATTATTCTGACCTAAATTATTATGAAGCAACATTAAAAGAAACGAAACATGCTAGATTTATAAGAGTTTTCTTAAACACTCCTTATTTAATCATTCTGTCGAATTCATTCTATAATTTTTGTTCACTTACTGTTATATATATATATATGTGTGTGTGTGTATGCGTGTGTGTGTGTCTGTGTGTGTGTGTATGTGTTGCTAATCTTTGTTAATCAATTCGCCCAAAGCAAGGCGATAATGCCACTAAGACTCAGTGTAATACTGGGAGAGAAAGAGAATGAATAGACTTTAGAAGGAACTGGATAGGCAATCCTAAACATGAAACAATTGATAAACTTCTACTCCTGTCCAAAAAAAAAGGTGAGGAGTGTAAATCAAACAATAGGCAAACCAATATAATACTATCGACAGAAATAGTAACTACAATTTCAGAGCTTTTGATGGAAACCTTAAAATTATAGCATTGAAGTAGATTTAAGAAGCAAACGGAAACCTAATTTTAAACAGGAATCAAAGGGATAAATCACTACTCCTGTCCAAAGACCGGGAAAGAGTGTCAATTGGACTATAGGCGAACCTATCTACTCCTATGTATATAATTATTTTTATGCAAAACAAATGAAATAGGAATTATTTTTAATGTGAAGTAAGCGAAACAACTTAATTTTATAGCGGTTTCTAATTGAAATATGTCTTATATATAAGTGAAATAATATGATAAAATATTAATCAATTATGACAAACATCATATCATTGCGAATACATAGGAACTGGAAATTAATGGAGATGCCGCATTATAATTAAATTT
>CAHIKZ030001713.1:1272500-1420000 GCA_903632075.3 Acanthosepion pharaonis
CTTAACCGTACTACCTTGTACGCCGTTTTTAATGAAATTATATATATATATATATATATATATATATATATATATATATATATATATATATATATATATATATACGTACACACATACACACGCATGTAAATTGAGTTTCGGTCCTGGCTTGAAGATGTATAGCCACACTGATGAGCTGTGATACAACTAAAGAGCCTCTCTTTGGATGACATCTATATTATATATATATATATATATATATATATATATATATATATATATATATATATATATATTTCTGTAGTTCACATTTACTAACAAGCAGAATATTTTTCTCCTGATGATGGCCATGTTAACCGAAACTAGTCGAAGAATCTAAGTGATATAATAAAAATGAAAGAATATTAACATACAAACCAGTGTGTCTGAAGATTTTAATGATTTTTATATTTTCAATATATATATATATATATATATATATATATATATATATATATATATATATATATAACTACATTTCTTGAGTGTATTTAGCCAGCATTTTTTCCATATACACAAATCTCTTTAAAGACAAAATAAAACTATTGGCTTAAACATTTTTAATGTGTTTTTTTCGATATCTAGAACTATATTTAGATTTCCGATAATTATCTAAATATAAATTGGCCAAACTTTTCCTTCTCTCGCCTTTCATTATTCATTGTGAAAGAGTTTTGTTTGTGAGTTGTGTAGGTTTCATTATTTTCAGATATCACGTCTTTGGATCTACAAGTGCCAATTCGATAGCTGTTTTTTTTGGTGGGGGTGGGGATATATTTCGTTTGTCCGTTCCTTAATTTGGTAATATTTTATAAATTTTAACTATCTTTAGAGTTGAAAGTTTACAAATAATCATGTAAAAGAAACTATCACAATTGTCAGAAATACGGAAAATATTCTCAAACAACATTCGGCAATTTTTAAACTTCGGGCCCGCATAAAAAGACTGTGGGTCAAATGGGGCAGATAATATTGTCCTGTGTTCTTTGGACTTTTACCAAACACACACATGCTCAGATCCGCGTGCCCACTTACACGCACACAAAAATATATTTATATTATACAGATAGATATGAGAGAGTAATGAACATTACCAGTTCTTAACACACCCCTATTTTAATCCTATGAAGAAATATTAGAATATTACGGTATTTGACGGTGTATAAGACGCACCCCAATCTCATCAGGGAAATCAAGAAAAAAATTAATTATGTGTAGAATTAGTAAAATTATTAGTAAATGTTAAAGCCGAGGCTATAATTATGAGGTATTATTTTGGTTAAACAAGCCATGATTACAATTAAACGAAAAATAATAGGAAAAAGGAACACGAGCCTATAAAAACTTTATTATATCCTTTATATGATCTGTACGACCTGCGTCTTGTAAACGTCTTATTGGAATAATTAGGATATAAAAATTCTAATTGTATTTATACCAATGCAACGAAGGTATTGGAAGTGAACACGAAAAAAAAAAGTTAATGAAACAAATATATTTTGCAAATATATAATTTGAATTTATTGAAACAAAGTAGTAATATTAAACGTGATAAAATTAATTCATATTATCGATGATAACATTTGAATCTGCATTATAAAGTTTTTAATATTGGCAATAAGTATATAAAGTTACTCTAAAGTCTAAACTAATAGGAGTTGCCATGTAGCTAAATTGGGCCGACGATCACCAATTTTAATTTTTTATATGCTAAAGGCAGTTATCTACGTTACAGAATTTAAATATTTAAAAAGAATAATATTCAAGTTAATATGGTTCGATTATTTTATTTTTACATATATACATAATTTCAGGATTATAAATATACTTTAACAGAAAGATTAAAAAAAAACAAAATAAATTCAGTAAATTGAACGAAAATATTATTTACATTATTAATGATAAATAAAGAAATGTTTTATTTAAGATTTCCAATTGTTTCCTTGCTTAATTTAAATACTTTTTTAAATTTCTTTATTTATTAACTTTACTTACTTTTGTTATATTATTGACTCTGAAATTTTCCTGTTTCTTTATACATCATTTTAGTTTTTGGAAGTCATCTTTCACTATCTCATGTGCGATTAGTATTGTAGTATACGTCCCTTTTAAAAACACTTCTTAGATGTACTTGCTTGGTTTTGGTGTCTCCATTTTGAAGGTAGCCTTATGAGACTGTTCTTTTTGCTGACAACTATGTTTTTGACTTCTCACTAATGTTTAGTCCTTTCTTTTCGTTTTTCTTTCCTACCTTCTCTCGGAGTTTTTGTAGTTCTCCTATGTTTTCTATCAACATGTGCAATCTACATATTTTATTTTGTTAAGATTCAAACTACCAATAATGAATCCTGATATGGTTATTTTCTAGGCGTAGCTTAAATGTGGCACAAGGCCGAAAGTATGGGGAACCTAGTGAGGATCGAACACACTTTTCAGTCCTTACTGATATCAGTGAGAAAAGCTTGATAACAATTACATTACGCCGTGGTGCATGAATCCTGGTATGACTTCTAATTCTATCAGGTTCGCTCCACTCTAAAGTTCAGCGTGAAGGCACATCCATGTTTTATACCACTTTCTAATTTTTTTTTTTTGTATGTACTGAATTATTTTTTGTTTTATCCGCAGGCAGCCAGTTTGCTCTAAGTTCTGGGTAATTCAATCTTACCTAGCAATTTGAACAAATCTCCAAGTCGTACTTTATCAAAGATTTTGCATAATCTATAAAACAGAAGTATACATCCTTTTGCATTTTCATTATCACTTTCTGATATCATTCTGACGATAATTATCGCATTATCTGTCCCAATGTCTTTAGCAAAACAGCTCTGTTCTTGTCCTATTAACTGTTTAATTCTACTACGCAGTTTATTCTTCAGAATTCAGATGATACGTTTCGTTATGTGAATCAATAGGATAATTATCCAATGAAGTTCGAATTCACTTGCATCTGGATTTTAAGCAGCACCATGAAAATCGATATACATTGTTCTTCTGGTATGTCACCATTATCGACTACAACATTTATTATTTCTTTAGTTTTGTAAATACCGGAATAATTCAAGGCACAGCATCTCAGTTAAAAATTTATCTGTTCCTCCTCCTCCTGCTCTATTTCTCTATATTTTGGCAAATTCTGGTCTTACTTCCGATTTTAATATCTTATCCTTCCATATTTTTATCTATGGCGGGGTGTCGCCTTTTCCCTGTGGAAGGGTTCTACGATTTATTCATTTCATCTTTCAATTCATATCCTTTCTCTATTATCAGCGTTTTCCTTTGCTATTTCTCTTATTCTTTTAAGCTTCTCTCTGTTCTCTTCATTTATTTTAGCCATCCTGTCGATATGTATTTCATTTCCTTTGTTATTTATCTTATTGCTTTTAGCATTTCAACGTTCTCTACATCCATTTTAGCCATCCTGTCGAATATGTATGTCATTTTCTTTGTTATTTCTCTTATTCTTTTAAGCATCTCAGCATTCTCTTCATTCATTTTAGCAATCCTGTCGATATGCATGTCATTTCCTTTGTTATTTCTCTTATTCTTTTAGGCATCTCTGCCTTATCAGTGAAAATCAGTTTTTCTATTGCTGCACAATTTTCGTCAAGTCATTCCTCTTTTGCTTGCCGGAATTTTTCTTTTATGTCTTAGTGCAATATTCATTATTCTGCACCATACAGTAGCATTGTTAGTTGTGTCATTTACCTCATGTCGAATAATAAATCTGTCATCCTTTCTTTAATCCTTTCTAGTTTTCTTTGATCTCGTTTGCTGATGTTACTAAAGCGTTACTTAATGTGTCTAACTTGAAATTCCCATTCTTCAGTACTTCATTGTATCTCCATTTTACGCTGTCATAATACATATTTTTGCAATTCGAATTTTTCAGATTTTTGCCGTATTTCAATTAGTGTGTTCTATTGTATTGCAACATTTTGTGCAGTGATGAGACTCTTTTACTTTCGTAGTTTAAATCCAAAGTTACATCGTCCGAACTGGGATATCTTTTCTTTCTGTTTATTCTTCTACGCTGCTCCATGCCCTTAAACGTTTTGGTTTTGTCATAAACCAGGTTTTAGCAATTACCTCATCGCGTGAAACATTAGACGCATTTTCTCTAAGTTCATTACGAGTCCCAGCTATTTCGCGATCTCGCTCCTCTACTTTGGCCTCCAAGTCTCCAATGACGATAGAAATTTCCTGCGATTTGCATTGAGCCAGGCCAGTTTAATGTATACAGTAAAACATTTCAATATATAATGCTACTGGATATTTCATTCCTTCTAATTTAAATTAAATTCTTTGTTTACTATTTTATGTAATTTATCTTATTTTATACAATTTTATTATGTTTTTCGGACGACAATTTCAAAATACACAATTATTCTATGCTAAATACGTGACAACACATTAAATTTAAAATGCTACACTTTAATTACATTCTAATTGTTCATTTTAATATTTTTCACAATATGGCCTTTTTATTCTGGGAGTTTGCATTTCTTTTATTCTAACAATTGGCGTGTTCAGTTACATTTATATATATCTTAGTAAGTCTGTAAATTTTCCAGTTGACCCACGTGTGTGTTTGTGCGTATATATATATATATATATATATATATATATATATAGAGAGAGAGAGAGAGAGAGAGAAGGAAAAACGCATACTTATATACCAGTTCATAAGATGATCAAAAACAGACTAAAAATATGAACTTCTGTAATTTTCTTCAAATCTATTTTTCTGGATATAACTTATTTGTAATTCGTCAAATACGATAAATTATCTATATATATATATATATATATATATATTATATTTATATATGTATATATTATATATATATTATATATATATATATATATATATATATATATATATATATATATATATATATATATATATATATATATATATATATATATATATATATATATATATATATATATATATATATATATATATATATATATATATATATATATATATATATATATATATATATATTATATATATATATATATATATATATATATATATATATATATATATATAGAAATATATATATTTATTTTTTATGGTGTGCTATATTTATGGCATTAGAATCAGGGATAGAATGTATGTAAATATAAAAGTGATCATTGAAGTCAACACTCAGAAGCGACAGGCTGTTTCATGCTAGGCGCTATAGTCAGGCGACTTGACGACTGCGTCTTGCATGAAATAGCCTGTCGCCTCTGAATGTTGACTTAAATGCTCACTCATATATATATATATATATATATATATATATATATATATATATATATATATATATATATATATATATATATATATATATATATATATATATATATATATATATATATATATATATATATATATATATATATATTTATAAGTGGGTGTGTGCATTTGATTGGTTTGTGTCTGTTTCTCTTTATGTGTTTGTGCACATGCACATATATATGTAGAAATACAACGCTTATCTTAATTTGTCGTTAGATCACAAACCTGGAATCACCAAAGAAAAGTGATTTCACCTCAGTGTTAAAAGAAAGCTGAGAGACCAGCCTTGTATCATCCACTTGCCTATACGTCGCCTAAAACGCGTAATTTTTATCACTCGATATTCTTTTGTAGAAAACGGAATCCACGTCTTGGTGTGTAATTTAGCATATACAAATTTGCGCATGTGAAAATAACTGCTTTTCAACTATTCTCTCTTTTAATGTATTCCGTATCAGCTCTTTATATTTTGTAATATATTTTTCTCTGCCTGAAGCATAGCAGCAAAACACGTTTTAATGGTTTTCTTTTTCTCACAAATATGTTCCCTCATCTCGAAGATTTGTTGAACATGCAGATCATATGAGCATTGTAATCACATATATTCGACACGTTGACTTTGTGTGCCTTAAGATTCTATGGGTGAACATTGTTTTCTATAAAGATTGTCAGTGTTTCACATCAATTTTTAAATGTAACGTAAACGGGCATTTTGAAAAAAAAAATCATTTTTTTGTCAGTGTAGAATATGAAAAGAAACATCACAAATAAGTGTAAAACAAATATTTTCCCGTAAAGAGAAAAACAGTTATTTTTTTTAAGAAATATATTTTATTTTCTGTTTTTACAGAATTGCTTTTGGTTGTACAGGTAAAGAATGTTTCTGATTTGTGACACTGTTATTCAGAAAATACAATCGATCGATTGACAAGGTTGTAAGATTTCTTCCCTAATCTATACATTCAGATTTTTGTTCTTTTTTGTTGTTGCTTTTTTGACATAAGAAATAGCTACTTAGGTCACACGAACTCGGCAACGTAATTTTTATTCGGGGATTTTTTTTTTTTTTTAGTGTTCACTTCCGATACCTTGGAGGTTTTTTTTTTTTTTTTTTTTTTTTTGACAAATGGGGAAAAATTGATTTTTGCTGAGTATAATTAAGGAAAAGTTTGTACTCACTGCATTTGTCTTGTTAGGATGCATTTCGGCCTTCAGATATTTTCAAACTAGCTGCTGTCTTGTTTTTTTATGGAACATACAATTTATTTAAAACTGTTTTGTCGCTATAAGAACCCGTATTCCTTCATCCCCCCACACACACACTTTCTCTTTCTCTCTCTCTCTCTCTCTCTAATGTTCTTTTTCTAGAAAGTATTTGAATTACTAAATTATTAAATTATTAAAATAGACTACTTTTAACCAGAGAAAATTACACGGTTTTCCTGTCTGACATTTCTGATGAATTTTAGTGCTTCAGTTAATGGTGGAATAAGTGCATATCGAGTTTTACGTCAATAAAATTTCCGTAGAAATTCCACTGAAAGTATTTAAACTTTAGAACTTAATGTTGCGATAACAAACATAAATATGACTGCTGGTGGTTAATTTAAGAAGTAAAAATATACAAAAGAAATGAAATGAATAACATTTTCCAATTCACTGAAACAGATGTTAGTTAAACTCTTCAATCTTCTTTTCTTTCTTTCAATCTTTCACTGAAACCAAATAGCCTCTTTGATATGCCATTTCCATTAACGCGACCAAACCGGAATAACCGGTTATTTATAACGTATTAGCAGGAGACGTTAATTACTTCTTTCGTTCCGTTTATTCATTGAAACCTCGTCGCGTATCTGATATATTTTTTGTTCATCCACGCGATAAAAACGAAATACTACCTTGTTTACGAGCAGACGTTAGACAAATTTATCATTCTTTCTTTTAGTGATTTTCTAAGCCCAGCTTAGATGTGGCACAAGGCCGAAAGTATGGGGCACCACGCGAGGATCGAACTCACTACTCAGTCGTAATTGATCTAACAAGACAAGCTTTCAAATTATTACACCAGGCCGAGGTGCCTATCAGTTTTTCTTTTATTCACTAAAACCAAGTATTAGGTTGGTGCAAAAATAATGACGTAAGAATGTCGTTTTTTGACGTTAAAAATACGTCAAAAACGACATTATTACGTCATTATTTTTGCACCAACCTAATAGAATCTTTTATATGTATATTGTATTTCCACGCGATGAAATGGAATTGTCAATTATTTATAATGTATTGGAAGAGCGTAACCGACGTACAAACTAACGAAAGAAGGAAAAAAGAAACACCATTATCATATGATATTTGATTTCAAGTTAATTACAGATTATGAATATATTATACTTAACTGATATTTTTCCCAGAGTGTGGAACTATGAACTCTAACTAGACAATCTCTGAATATACTGAACCCCATTAAGGACCACATGTTAAAGAAAGTTTGATGGGTACTAAAAGAACAAACCACATCAGAAACAAGTACATCTTGCAAAGGGTCAAGCAACAAAAAATTGATTAATAAACATTATGCCCGAACAGCGAAAACCTTTAGGGTAATTCTGTATGAATATTCGCTCTATACCAACCAAAGCATGGCAAAAAAAGGAGAAGACACACAAGAATGATCTATATAAAACAGAAAAGAGAACATCGCACATAAAGGGGATTACTGAGTTCCCCATAATTTCGGTCTTGTTCCCTATCTAATCTATGCTTAGAAAATCATCATAGAACGGTTCAACAATGGTTGGGGCTGCATGCCTCATACACGCAATTAAAGAATTAAGACTCTAAATTAATATCACCCCTAAAAGACACTGATTATTATAATAAAATATCATATACAGTGTAACCCGGATATAAGAGAAACCCGGATATAAGAGAAACCCGGATATAAGAGAGATTTTCTCTGGTCCCAAATTAGAGCTTGTGTTAATGTATATAAAATAGACCAAACCCGGATATAAGAGAAATCCGGATATAAGAGACTTCTTCTCCGGTCCTGACAACTCTCTTATATCCGGGTTACACTGTACTAAAAATGTATTTGGAGTTGGAGTAAATTTTGTAAGACTGATATTTACGATAAATTCAAATTGACAGCTGATCTCAAAACTGATTTTCAGTCCGAACCGCTAGCAACTCATTGCGTCTTAGTCTAATGTTTTCAATTGACGTGAATTGGAACGAATCAATTGTCAGGTCTGATGCTAGGAAGCCTAATTCACAGTACTGTGTTCAATGATAATTCTCGCCAGAATCTGACACATTTATAAGTCTATGCATTGAATAATGCTGTCATCTGTGGTTTGGTGCTTTTGATTAATATCCAGAGATTCTTGAAAGAATCCAAAAGAAGAATTTAGAATGTTAATGGTACAGTGTAACCCGGATATAAGAGAGTTGTCGGGACCGGAGAAGAAGTCTCTTATATCCGGGTTTATCTTATATCCGGGTTTGGTCTGTTTTGTTTAGGTAAGTATGGCTCTAATTTGGGACCAGAGAGAATCTCTCTTATATCCGGGTTTCTCTTATGTCCGGGTCTCTTATATCCGGGTTACACTGTATTTTAACGCTATTTATTCTGATGCGTTTTACTCTTTGGTACCCCTACTTAACGAATGTAAGTCTAGTACTCGCAGCTAGGTGTATCCATTCTAATTTAGAAAATTTTTAAGTTGTAAGTTAATAGTTTCTTGCCTTGCAATTCTTGTTTGTGTAACTGTCTTTCAGTTTCTTGCTTTCCTTTTAGATACGACCTTCACAATTTGGAGTGTAACCTCAATCGTAATATTATTTCTTCTGCAATCCTGTGTTTTTATCCTCGCTTAAATATTTTTCTCCGTTTCTTTTACTTTCAGTAACCCCTTGTATCATAGTCAATTTATCTTTTTGCTTGTGGTAAAATCGACTGTGAAATGATTAAAAAACAACGTTTCTTCATCTTTTACACTATTGTTTAAAAAAATAATTGTGAAAATATCTTTTATTTTAAATCTGTGAAAAGATACTGGTAGCATTCATTATAGCAGTAGACCGATCATTTCATTCAAACATTTACAGTGTAACCCAGATATAAGAGAGTCGTCGGGACCGGAGAAGAAGTGTCTTATATCTGGGTTTCTCTTATATCCGGGTTTGGTCTATTTTATATACATTAACACAGGCTCTAATTTGGGACCAGAGAAAATCTCTCTTATATCCGGGTTTATCTTATATCCGGATCTCTTATATCCGGGTTACACTGTATTAATCTCTGTTCTTTGAGTGTTCTAATTTTTCCCAGAAATTAAATTATGACTCGGATTAACGGGATTATTGCGATCGCTTTTACTCTGCTCTGGAAATTTTAGGGATATTTATCCTTACCAAAATATAAATTTTTGCCCACGTAAAAAAATAGACTGTTTACCACCCTTCACATTCGCGTCAGAAATAAAAAAAAAAAAATTCTAACCAAAACGAGATTGCTTTTTTTGTGGAACAAGTTTTAATGACAAACTTATTGTCCTAACTTCTAACTATACGTGGCACTTAAGAATACATTTGAAGTTACGAGGATACTTTTATTTTGAATGGCAGTCGCAGCGTACATTGTGGGTTAAAAGAAAAAAAAATGTTTTCCTTCATGACAACGGATGGAATCCACAAATAACGCAGGACAAAAATTGGACATTTGTTGTTCTGTTCAATAACAAAAGCCATATTCATTGGAACTTGCGGCAATCGATTATTACCAGGGATGATCGCTGCAAAAGGATTTGACGAAGAAATCATCTCTATCTATCAAAGGCAGGAGGTGTGTGTGTGTGTGTGTGTGTGTGTGTGTGTGTGTGTGTGTGTGTGTGCAACGAATGCACGGCCGCAATTTTCGACGGATTTGCACCAAAATTTACATGCACATGCCTCAAGTTAGCAGAAAGGCCAAGACTGAATTTGCATTTCCCAACTCCCATTGATAGTGGCAATAATCGATTTTTTCATGCTTCTACGGCAGTTTTCATGTAGTTTGCGGCCATTTTGTACAGGCCAGAGAGAGAGCCTATAGCTGGCTGCCACGAATAGGCAGAAAGATTCTATTAGCCAGCGTGAGAGCCAACAATTGGGAAAAATTTAAATCTGCATGGCACTTTACTCCAATTGGCCAATTCGCTTGCTTAAACTCAACGTTGATTCTGATTCCGCAGAACTGGGTTTGGGTGTGAAAAAGTATTTGTTGTTAACATTCTTTTTTCATTCGGTTTTTCCAGTTACGAGTCCTTTTTGTTAAAGCTGATCGTTTTGTGTTGATTTTGTTTAGTTCTTTTTTCCTAACAGATTTGTTTAGTATAGAGCTTAGAAAAAATTCGCAGTGTAAGATAGGCAAGAAGTAAGGTATGTAGCAACATCAGCACGGCAAAGGGCACTACTTTAAATTCAAGGAAGGGCAAAAATATTTTAAGTCAAGTGATAGCGATTGCTGTTTGAGTCGTACGATGTTTTAATCAAGCACGGGCAACGCCGGGCCATGCTGCTAGTTCTCTAATAAAACCAAGTGTCAAGACTTCGCCGAAAACCTTTCACACTAAATTCTGCGGGATTTTACGAAACATATATTTAAATCTTGCTTGGTAAATAGTAGCAAGTCTTGGAGATAATGATCATTATATCATTGATCAATATCTATTACAATTTAATCTTTAAATAATGTAATGTATAAAAGATGGAAATTGTGTATTATTAAAATTAATATAAATTTGTCAACGTTCTTTTAACAGAAATAAAACGAAATGACTGATTTTAACATTTCTTTCCGGGAATTAAAACGCATTTCGTTCAAGGAATTAAAATAAATATCTAACTGATACAGATAAACCATATTATAGGCAAAAACTTTAACTTGCTAATTTCTCCACAATTCTTATCAAATTGATAGAAAGATAATCTCAGAAAAGAAAGAAAAATGTATTTCTGAGATTTTTACTAATATGGAACCATTTCTTGAATATTTCTTATGTCATAACTTGTCAGATTTTAAAGAAAGATAACAGACATTTCAATACAAAGATAAAAAATATCATATTTCTTCGTTTATTTCTACGTTAAGCCTTTTAAAAAATCGAAGATATAGCAGGAGCACCTAAGCAGATGTGGCATTAGTACTCAAAGTAATGACGAAGGGTTGAACGACACAGAGAACAAACTTTCCGAACAGAAGACCTAGTAATTAATTCAATATAATTATTCCACTTCATTTCTGCGAAAAACGTTACTCTGAGAAGGTGCAATAAATTATCAGAAGCCATGCCGATGAAGGGTAAAAAGGGTTCTCTGAGACGATTCAAAGAGGGCAGTTTTGTTTTTGAGTCATTAAAATAAACATGCCATTCTTTGCCCAAGGTAACTACAGAATCTAGTTCATTCTTTTAGAACGGCTCTCAATTTGACCTTACCGAACCAATCTGATTCACCATTAAGACAAGATTAAATAGTTGTATTATCAGCATAGATATTTAAATTTATGCTGATTATTATGCTCATGGCAATAGTGATAATGTCACTAACGACGATAAAATCATCATGAATGCTAACTATTCTAATAAGGCTTTTGTGATGTTAACGAACACTCGTTACCACGTTTGTAACATCAGCGAATACTCGTTTTCACTTTCGTAATGTTCGTTGTAATAGAGACTTTGTAATCGCAGATATAACTATAGTTGGCGGTTGAACAATGCTGGTGTCAGACGCCAAATATCATTCTCAATAATAGTAATTACTCGATAAAATACTCGCTCGAATAGTAATCGGAAAAGTGATCCGAATAGAGAAATAGTATAAACTAGAAATGGCGATCCGTATAGTAATGGAGGATAGACTAGAAATAGCGACTCGAATAATAATAGAAGATCGAATTGGATCGCCTCTGGTTGCTCACTGGCGATATATGTTCAAACTCAAGTATCGACAGCGACACTTTATTCCTATGTAACAAAGACACATGATATGTTGTTTATATCTGAGAGCGTCTCTTGTTTAGGGGAAACTTTACGCGGTGAAAGGCCCTAGAGTACTTTGTTCAAATCTTTGTTAAAAAATGGTTCAGTTTAAAAATTCTTCAGATTTTGAATCTTGATTTTTTTTTTTTTGGTGGGGTGTGGTAGCGATCATGAGGGTAAACAAAAATGAATAAATCATTTCTAGAATCGAATTTCGCTCTGATCTAGACAAACTGTGATTTATTTTCAATAACAGAACCAATAAATATCGATGAAAGTAAACTCGTATATTTTGGTTTATCCTGTTTCATTTGTTATATACACCATCAAAAATATATTTCTTGAATGTTAGATAGACCGCGAGGAAGAAGTTAATGAATTGATATGCAATAGAAAAAAAAATCAACAACATCACAAAACTACTGTCTGTTTAAAATAAAACTACGCAAGTAAAAATCATAAAAAATAAACTAACAATTTTATCGATTTCTCACTTTTCCCAATAACCTCAGTGTATTCCTCCTTCAGGTTTTGCTCTCTGTGTACGAAAAGTTTCCCGGAATAGTTACATTTGGAAATAAAAGGGAAAAACAATGAAAACGAATGAATTTATTAATTCCAAGCATGGAACAATTACTTTTTAAGAAATAATTAAATAATCCGTTTTATATTTAAACAATTTTGGTGCTTAAAATAACGTTAGAATTAAGATTTATTTTCATTTATTTTCAACGAGAAGTTTTAGTGTCTTGCATCGATTTTTCATTTTTATAAAATTATAATAACAATATAATCCGGTGTAGCAGCTCAGATGGAAGAGCTACGGAATATCCCGGTAGATTGTTTAACCTAGTCCAAAAGAAACTCCGAGATGGTGTCTGCATATTTCGAGATACAAAATAGCCTAGCCTAAACTATACTGTCCAGGGCCAATTTATACACCGTATTACTGTTAATATCAGCAATAGATTTCTTAACTTGAAAGTTACAGGATGGCTCCAGTCTACACAATAATAATGGCTGATATGAAATTATTCCACAGCAACCATGTGTCCATGTGTTTTTTAAGAAGTAATAGTGGTTTGCATAAATAATGCACAAAGCAAGAAACCGAAAAAAATCACATTAAAAAAAAACAAAAAAAAACTCTGGGAAATGTTTCTATATATCACCTGTAGGTACAGTAATATATAACTTATTATATGTAGAAATGGGAGATGGAAAGAGAGAGAAAAGAAAGAGAAAAACATATAAAAACGATAAGCGCATATTTCAAACCTTCCTCCGAATTTATCGAACCTAGTGGTTAGCGAATGGGAAGAGTCGACGCGAGAGCTATTTTTGTCATAATCCCACCGCAAGGACTCATTTTGCGTTGCTCTTGATCAGGAAGAATCAATGTATATCTATATAATCACTAAGATAATTTTGGTTTTGGCAGATATGTTTTAACCATGCCCATTTTAGGCCAGAGAGTATAAAATGGTCTAGTCTCACTCATATTCCGAGTATAAAACAATCTCGCACAAAAATAAAATAGAACTTAAAACAAATCTGTGTTTACTACTTCTCACTTTTTTTTACAGTAATTGAATTTTTGTGCGTAGCTTACATGTGGCACAAGGCGAAACGTGTGGAGCACCCAGTGAGGATCGAATAGATTTAGTCAGAAACATGGCGTTCTTCTCACCAAATTATTCCGAATTTTCTGCGAAACAATCTTGAGAGAAATAAAAAAAGTCCTAGCAAGATTCATTATTAGTAGTAACACTGTTGACAATATTAGATATAATGATGACACAGTGTTGAACTCCTAGTGAAGTTAAGCAAAGAATGCGAGAAGAAAGGACTACGTATCAATTGTCAGAAGACTGAATGGATGGTTGTCAATCAAAAGAACAGCGCAAGATGTGAACTAGAGAACACAGACCTGAAAATAAATCAAGTAAAGCAATTCAGACATTCAGACATGTAGGAAGTGTTTTAATATTGGGCGAAAAGTGCACCAGCGAAATCTGAAGGCGAAAAGTGCACCAGCGAAATCCGAAGGCGAAAAGTGCACCAGCGAAATCCGAAGGCGAAAAGTGCACCAGCGAAATCCGAAGGCGAAAAGTGCCCTCCAAAAGCTAAGCAAAAGTATTACGAAATAGGAAAATTTCGTTAGAAGCAAAGAAACGATTACTGTGAATGTTGGACATCTTGATTTCAAATGTAGAAGAGAATCGAAACAACAGAAATGTCGCTCTACAGAAGAACGCTGAGAAAACCATGGACTGAACAGTTGAGATATTTCGAATAAGGATGTGCTGGTAGAGTTTTCTACGAAAAACGTTAGTTTGGGTAAATTTGATTGGTTTTCATCATCTTCCGTAACTTTTTAAGCAGACGAGTAGAAACCTTAGGCGAAGAACGTTTTACTTTTTAAGTCAACAAGACAACCTATGGTCGTCAATTTTCATTCCAATAACACCCTGCCTAAACACATATCATCAATAAATTTAATGGCTTTCGATTTATTCGAAACGTACACATATTTCTTCGTTAAGAGGCAATGTTTGATCGCTTTGATAGCATGCTGTATTTATATTTAAATCAATATTAATTTGCTTATGGATATCTTAAACAAAATGTTAATAATCCGATACAAGATTATGAAACCTACTCTTCATATTTTCGAACCACCAATTTTTATCAACATCAGAAAATTAAAATGTCATGTATTCAAAGATATGTGGAATATAGTTAACTCAGTCAAGCAGGATTTGAGCAAATCTAAAAAAGGATTTCTTAGTAAAATTAAACGAAAAATAATTAAATGATCTTTTGAAAAAATTGTTATCTTATTGGATTGACATAGTATTTCTTTAGAAAGTTCTTGATTTCTCTGTCATTGTTATACTGATTGGACGCTAATCGACACGGCCCATCTCTTTGTATTTCAAATATAAATGTTCTTAGATTTTCGCCTAACGTTCTACCTGTCTGCTATAATATATAAATACTGAAAATTTGCTGACGTTTGAACATTTCGTTTATGTATATCGCAGTAATTTAAAAAAACGAGTAATGTTAGATTAAAATCATGCAGCTAAATTTGTCATTGAAACTTATAAATACACATATTATAAATGTCGCTAATAATGAGAAGGAAAATATGCAACTATAACATTATAAGAGATAAATTATATTAATCCATTAATATAAATGATTATTTTACTTTTTCCACTAATCCATAGGAAAGATCATGTCTCTAATTTTATGTAATATTACTGCTATATTGTCATGGGTCGTCCAACTGTTAATTTTGATGGCCATGTCGCAAGAACATATAATCTGCTAACACGAGTTCACTCTAGATTCATATGCAGAAAACGATCACATATTTTTGAGTACGCTTTTAAATTATAACTAATGTTGAGAGAATTAAATCTAATGCAAAACGTTCTTTCGGGAGACGGAAAGAAATCGATAAATATATTCTTATTCTACTTGGTAGTAAGATAAAGTAAAAAAAAATGTTGTAGAAAAAAAGAAGTATAAGGCGGAAGGGGAAGATATACATTTACCTTTAATTGACACAATCGTAAAAAGAAGACATCACTCTTTGCTACGGCGTTATTAAACCAACCATAAATGCCGTTTATACAAGAATTTGCGTTTTTCTTTGATGTTTTGCCTATTACTCTACAGCTTTGATGATAATTTCATCAAATTTTACACCAACTCCTGACATGCACTAAGTTATTCTATGGTGATTGAGCATTCAATAATAATCTTAACTTGAGTTTGTAGATACACAAACATATATATATATATATATATATATATATATATATATATATATATATATATATAATATATTGAGGCAGCAATATATATATATATATATATATATATATATATATATATATATATATATATATATATATATGTGTGTGTGTGTATGCGTGTGTGTGTTTTACAACAATTCTTCCTGAAGCGCACCAATTTGTTATATGTGGATTGTGGATTGATTAATAATCTAAACCTGAGTTATTTGCACATGCAGACACACACACAGAGGTTCCCCCAAACACAGCCCCCCCCAATATATATATATATATATATATATATATATATATATATATATATATATATATATGCCTCATAACGAAAGAATATGTGTACGCTTCGAATCAATCTAAAGCCATTGTTTTTACCGACGACATAGGATTAAGCAGGGTGTTACTGAAAGGAAAATTGACGAACATATGTTCTCTTGAAAATTTACGGACGTGCTGAAAATAAATAAATATATATAATTTATAAAATATTCAAAGCAATAACTTTTATGGGAACACTTTTTCTACCAAGATGGTATCGTCAAGTAAATATGTGATTCGCTTCAAAATATCTCCCCGCCTTTTTTTTCTACCCGAAAATTTCTATTCAGCTTTTTATTTCTTCCTCCTTTAATTCCTCGATTCTCCTGCCTTCTCCCTTATTGTCAGTGCAAGTAGAATTATATATAAGCTTTTTGAGGCGAAACTAGTTAACACTACGTAAGGAAACCATCTTGGCTGCAACAGTGGTTGATAAAGGTCAATGTTTTGAACATTTTATATCTTAATTTGGCCAACATTTTGTTTTATAAAAATTGTAATGAGCATTCACTTAATTTAGCCGTTCATTTTGACGAATATCACTTTTTGGCTAAGATTGAATTCAAAATCTTACTTATTATAAAATGCAGATTGTGTGTGTGTGTGTCTGTACGTTTATATATTGGATCAGATTTCCTACATTTTCAAACGATTTCAACAAAACTTCACAGGACTACGTAAAATTACCTTGCGGCGGTTCTGACAGCACCAAAAATTGGAAAAACACAATTGTTTTTGCATGAAATCAATTTGAAAACACGATTAAGAGGCATTAATGAAAGGGGGGCAACTCATATCGAGTTATACTTATTAATATAGAGTTATCGAGTTATACTTATAAAACCCAGGTTGTTTGTGTGTGTGTGTGTGTGTGTGTGTGTGTGTGTGTGTGTGTTCCTTTATATATGGGATCGGATTTCCTACATTTTTCAACCGATTTAAACAAAACATCACTTTTTTTTGGCAGGTAGTGTTTCTGATTGTCTTGCACACGTTTTTCTTTATTTTTACATTCAGAATGCTTTAAAAATTTCATTTACAAGACAATTGTTTATAATGAAATTCTATTCAATCGGTAGACTCATAACGATTGAAAACAATGTTTTTGTTTGAGTTTGGGTTTGACCAATTTGTAAAAAACAAAAAAAATAAAAAAAATAAAACTAATTAAGACATGCGTGTCCGTCAACCTTAAACAATAATCTTTGTCAATTTTATTTTTCAGTCTTTATGATGGTCGATACTTGATATATCTCTTACTGTTACATCCCCGGGCAACGCTGGACTCTACTGCTAGTTATATATATATATATATATATATATATATATATATATATATATATATATATATATATATAGGTGTGTATTTGTCAAACTCTAGCGTTTCAAGTAGGTTAGCATATCACCAATAAACAAAATAATATTCACATAAGGCAAATTATTATAGAACTCAAGCCAAAAGAAAACTTAGTATTCTGAATACCTTTTGTAATAGATCTTCTTCATAAATAATCGCTTATTGAAATGTATATATACAAGTGTATATATATTAAATCAAGGAAAAATTCAATTTGCCTATTGTAGATGTTGTCACTTCTGCGTAACTTGAATTTGGTACCCAACAACCGACGTAGGATAAATTTTCGTCAAAATGATGCAAAAATTAAAATAACTCTGACATCTGATTTTAACAGATATATTTTCAAAGATTACACAAAAATATCTATTCAATAAAATCGACATTAGCGGCAATCACGGCCTCCAGACAACTTCGGAATCTCTTGCAGCTCTTCTGGATGGTCTCTTTGTTTAAGTTGGTGAGTGCCATCATAATCCTTGCCTTCAGTTCATGCTTGGTCTTGCAAGGAGTTTTTTTTTTTGGTTCCTTGCCCAACTGCGCTCCGCACATAATAATGAAGAGTGTTTAGTTAGGTGGTCAGTTGTATGGGGTAATTTGGTCGCAAATGACAATATTTAATATAGTCATTAACAATTTAAATTTATATAGGAAGTTTATTTCCGGATACCTAGTATATTTGGTTGTAATTTTTTTACGTGTATAGTGGGTTATGATATATAATGTTTTACATATCAGAATAACAAATGTGTGATTTCCGTGATGGAATGAAACAAGTTGAACTTACTTTTAAGCATTACTAATAATCAAATTATATCGTATACATATTTTCCTAGGCTTCGACTTGTTTCTACAGGAAATATAAAGAGAAATACTTACTAAATAAGCAAACAATCTACAATTAAATGATATCATTCAATATAGGGGATCATTATTTTTGTAACAACAAATAACATAATTATTTAATTATTTGAATATCTTTTATCTCAAGAAGATAGAATTAGAAAAATTCTGAAATAGTTGATGTTAAATCGATCAAAATATCAAATGACGTCACAGCACGTGATATTATAAAAAATCAAATATAACATATGAGGCAAAATTATTAAAGAGGACTTCAGATAAATCAGGATAAATCAGGAACGTTACTTCTACTGAAAATGACTTTACTTCCCTGAAAATAGGCAGAATTTCTGAAAGTATTTTATGAATATCGAAAAGAAATGTAGCTAGAATATGGGAACGTAATTTTCTGTAGTTTTTCAATCAAATATGAAAAAAAGTGAGCCAAAGTATACCCTCGTACAGACACACACACACACACACACACACACACACACAATAATTAGCAAAAAAAAATCCCATAGCTTAATAAAAGTCTTAAAAGATTAGCCAAATCATTAAATAAGAAAAACCCTTTCTGTAGTCGTCAAAACAAAAAAACAAAATAAAACAAATTGAAATTCAGTGCAATACGATTTGTATATAAAACACCCACTTGAATAAACAAATAAATAAATAGATAATCAGATGGACAATAATAAAACACAATCCTCCCGACACGTAACGACTTGTAGATGCGCCATAAAAAAATATCCCGAACTGGGAACCAACTAAAGGATGACCGCCAACATTAGCCTTGAAATAGATACCCTAGCCAACCTTAGCAAAACCTCTCAGAAGATGATGAATCTATAGATATGAATTAACTCTATGACCACTTAACTAAAAAAAAGAGCCTAGCCACTCCCACAATAACGAATATTATGACGGACCATGCCTAAAAACACACGTAAACCAAGAGATAGCTTATTCCTAAAATTTCGTTTGAAGATGAAACGAGACTAAGCACCTCAATTCAACTTAATTTTAATAATTATTTGTATGATTTCGGCTCTTGTTTTTGAAACATGAGAACTCTTATGTAGCGAAGGAATCATATTTTTAAACAAAAAAATATATATATATATATATATATATATATATATATATATATAAGAAGGTAGAAGGCGCGTGTGCACAGGTGTATATGTTTGTGTGTGCTTTCAATGAAATCTTCAAAAAAACCCACACACACTCACAAGATGTGCATACATTAAAAACATTATTTACGAATTTAAATATCCTTTAAGGATTTGTAATCCTGATTAATCAAAATTTGCAAGCAATTATATAGCTCATCCAACGACATGTCCTCATTCAAGACAACTCTACAAGCAATTTTTGCCGCGAGTCGACGAAAAATGTAACCAACAGGCGATAGGGCGGATACCTCTGTTTTTTTTTTTATAGCCATTAAATTGGCTGAAAATATTAAGTTGCGAGCATGTTGGGTTATCTCAGCTGGGATAAGGGAATTAATAAGAGCTTTTATGGATGTTTTCAAATGTTCACCAGCTTCGGCAGTGTTGGCAGAAATTAAGTCCTTCATGTGAGCAGGTCGAAGGCCGTCCACGCCACCACTACTACTTCCCGAGAAAGACTTCAGAGCGGCAACCATTGATTCCTTTGAGATTTCAATATTTGAATCATTGTTTTCCATCTGAACAAATCTGGAATCTGATGGTGGCGCATTATGTTTCCAACGGAGAGTTGTGAGTACTTCTGGTGTAGTAGTTAGTATAGTATCGGATGAGGCCAATACTCTAACTGCAGCTGAGACATCACCCTCGATCAATTTAGCATTGACGAGGGCATGGAGTCTCTTAGATTCGTCAACTGTAGATGAAGGATGAAATCTAGTAAGATTAGAAAGATTAGAAAATTCGGTAGCATTTATTTTAGACGAATTGAATAAGGAAACGTTATTTTTCATAATAGAGAGACAGCTAATGTAGGGTCCTTATTGTAAGGAACACCGAGGACAATGTTGCGAAAGAAAAAAAGGTGATCCCAGTCAAGCGAGCTGTTCAAGTTAAGTGTCTGGTCTATGGGAGTAGACAAGGCATCGGCTGCCTGGATTGAGACAGATTTAGGGATGTTTAAAGGCACCTTCCGGAACTGCCTAAGGAATGAGCTTGCCCTCAAAACTTCACTGGGAACTCTTTGGGTCAGTTCATTATGTTGATGGATCACACTATCTTGTAGAGCCGAGAGAGACAGACAATGTGAACAACTCCAAACAACCAGAGACGCCGAAGCATTTCTAGTCAATGAAATGCAAGATAAATGAAAAGACTGTTGACAATTTGAACAACTTCTGATTCCTTTACGCTTATCAATGCTGCCACAAGAAAAGCAACGATCTCATTGCAGCAAAGAAGAAGGGAGAGACATTTTTTCTTCCCTCCTTTTTCCTAAAATTAATGTAAAACTATTTTCTGTTAATTTTTGTTATCTCCATTTGACATTAATTTCAATTTTTCCGTTGAAATTAAATCTTCGAAAAAATACTGTCTTGAATTACAAATCCTTTACAATAATGTTTAAAGGTTCCAGCTATTAAGTCAGTAATGATTATTCCATTTGCTATTCAAATTCGTATGTACCTTATTTAATGCTTAATCCGACATTTTTGCATTCTTAAAAATCCGTTGAAATCAGTTGAACTTTGAAAAACACGTGTTCTCTCTTCAAATTCCAAGTGAAAGATAATATAAAATTTACAAAAAAGGGCATTAATTTATAGTAAATACATTTCTATTTAAATATATATAGGTAAACGACAATAGGAAACTGTACGCGTTTTGTCCAATGTAGATATTTTCAAGCCAAAAACGAAATGAATTTATTAAAAACAAAGTAACTATTAACAACAAGCAAAATGTTCATCAGAAAGTAGAATAAATTAGAAAAATCTATTGTATTCATATTCTCAACTCAAAATTACCTTTGTACATACTATCTTTACCAACAACTGAAATCTGAGAAATTTTATATATATATATATATATATATATATATATATATATATATATATGCGTGTGTGTGTCTCTGTGTGTCTGTATTTATATACATATATATATATATATATATATATATATATATATATATATGTATATACGTGTATGCTTGCATGTGTATGTTTGTCCATTTTTGTCTATGAGAGTGTGCGTGCGTGTAATATTCCTGAAATTACTAAATCAAAAATCACACAAGGAAATAGAGAGAAAGTGGGGAAGGAAGGAAGGAAGCAAGCAAGAATGGCAAAAAAAAAAAAAAAAAAAAAACGAAAGAAGAAAATAAAGGGGATGATAGAAAAGAGTAAAAATCAAAAGGAGATATTCTCTTGAATATTTCAACCATCGCTATGAAGTTATCAAATCTAGTGGTTCGGTCCAAAGAAGAATTAATGACAGATATATCAGGTGTTTTTTATCCAACCTTAAAGACTTGGCTTTCCTTTTGGTAAGATTAAATATTTGCCGATATTGTCGATAAGTTCACATATCTCTGAACTTATCGACACTATCGTATAATGTATATAGGTATAATATATGTTTGTATATAATATATTCATTAAATCAAGAACTGATCAAATGTTTTTCGAATAGCGATATCATATCAGTCGCTTAAAGATTTATTGATTCATTGAATTATGTATATAATCAAAAATACAGATTAAAAACATGAATTTTATTAATTCTTCTTAAGTTTTTAATTCTGACGAGAATCATTTTCGAAAGAAGGTACCAATGGCAAACGTTTTCAATTTAAAAAAAAACAAAAAACATTTTATACGATCATCACAAAAGCGTGAAACCCAGGATCACCCTCATATCTTGTAGCTTAAATATGTCTATTGCTGCAACGTCACTTGTACTAATCACAATATCGCCGGTTCAATTCACAGTCCTCGCTTTCTTCACACGTCACTACGTATAGCCAACGTTCCTATCCCCTTTTTCACGGCTCCAGCACTCTTTTATCAAGCCAACACCGCGGTTCCCCAGCCAATCAGCGTTCTTCGCTGTTATATCGGGTACACAAGCAAATTGCCTCCTCCAGTTCGACCAATCAGCACACAACTTGCTATTGGTGGAAGCATTACAAAAAAACCTCATCATTGCACATACTGCTAGAATGGCTGGACGGGAGAGTAATGCCATTTTCACGAAGCAAACTTGCTGATGTCACGTACCGCACGTTAAGGTAATACCCTTACTTTCCTATACACCAGATGCAAGCCACTCTGGCTCATTTGCTTCTACGGGGCTGTTCACCACATATCTATATAACTGAACATATATATATATATATAGTTTTAAGATGTGCTGTACTTATGGAATAAAGTGAATATTGACTGAGCTGATAATGATGGCCACATGATGTATCCTGATGATTGCGTCTAGCATGAAACAGTCTGTGCCCTCTGAATGCTGACTCAAATATTCACATTTACACACACACACAAACACACACACACACACACACACACACACACACACACATATATATATATATATATATATATATATATATATATAAGGTGTTCTATATTCATGGGATAAAGTACTCAATATCAGAGATAGAGATGTGTAAATATAAAATGAAGATTGAAGTCAACACTTAGGGGCAACAGACTGTTTAATGCTAGACGTAATCGACAGGCTACGAGTGTTGTTTTTGTTCTCGGCTATTTATATATACGGATCAGTGGTGCATTGTAGGTAGTCTGTTTTGGCAGTTATTAAGTTAAATTTATTTATTATTAATTTATTTGGGTGAAATTATTTTGCTTGTTTTTATTTATTTTTATTTTTTATTTATATTTTTTATTTTTATTTCTTATCTTATATGTTTATTTGTTTATTTTTATTTTAATCGGTGTTTTAGTAACGTTGTAAAAATTTGTTTATATCGCTTATTTAATAGGTTTATTTTGGTTTGGGAAGATAATTAAAGCTATTTATACAATTTTGGTGTTGATTGCTGTAGTTTATTCTAACTATTATTTTGGCGGGTGCAGGTTTCAAATTGTTTACTATATATATATATATATATATATATGTGTGTGTGTGTGTGTGTATATTCGCATATGTGTATATATATATATATATATCACACACACACACACACACACACACACACACACACACACACACACACACACACACACATATATATATATATATATATATATATATATATATATATATATATATATATATATATATATATATAGTTTGGGAATATCACCATTTTATATATTTAATTTCATGTATACGCCTTTCATTTTTCATTTTTTAATCAACTGCACTGTATATTTGGGTAAGTAGGGAAAAATTGATGGGAAAAAGAGAATCCTGACACAATTTACTCCGCCTGAAATTTGGAAAGGGCACGCTGTACCACTTCGCATTCGGGACGGAAGTTCCAATACGCACTTTTCAGAGTATTTAGGTGTCAGTGCAGAATTCGGAAAGAGTTGGCCGATTTTAAATTCTTTACGAATGTGTGTATGTTGTCACTAATGACGGCAATGTTATGCCTCCATTCATCTTCTCAGAGGGCATCAAACTTAACAGGGAGGCATGCATCAAGTAGCTTGACCACGTAGTGCCGCTCCTGAGTCAAGAGTAATGGATGCTTAAAGAGTATATGTCAAGCAAAAAATCTCTGTAACATGCCACACAAGCAGGAGAACATAGTCATTGCAGTCAGACAAAATCAGCGACCACATCACACCTTATACCTGGTCACTTAACAAACTGCACCTCCTGATATTACGTGTGGGACATAACTTTGCGAATGGCCAACAAAATTTCTTGTAGCACCAAAGAAGAAACGAGGCAAAGATTTATGGCAGCATTCAGCCACTTAAGCAAAGAGGCCGTCCAGAAGGGATGCAGGAGAATCCGTAAACGTCTGGAGGCTGTGCATGAAGCAAATGGCGATTATATTGAGCACATTTTCCCTTTATTATTACAATACATTTGTGCGTAATTTCGGTAAATATGTACGTTAAAATGCAATGATCGAGTTATTTTCATTTTTGCGTAATTTAGACAACAATATTGTTGTAGAGTAGTTGCACAGTGGATGCTTGTATTTCACTAAGTCGGTCCTAAAAAGGTTCGACGTACAAAAACGTTAGGAACTTGAAATAATAGTTAATGACACAGCAATCTAGTTGTGGTGGTTGATACTTTAATGTCCGACATCATCGACTGACTCACCAACTCACTGAGTTCTTGGGCGACTGCTACTACTACTACTTATTATAGGTGGGACAGTCTATTAACAATAGAATAGGTATGTTCCAGTATAACATATATATATATATATATATATATATATATATATATATATATATATAGAGAGAGAGAGAGAGAGAGAGATAGAGATAGAGAGAGAGAGAGATTTAAAATAAGCTACATTTATGGGTTAAAGTGGTCATTAACAGGAATAGAGCGAATGTAAATATAAAAGGGTTCACCGAGGTCAACTCTCAAACGAGTACATTTTTTTGTGTGTGTTCTTTTTCTACTTACTGGTGTCATATATATAATTAACAGAATGCACTGAGCGGCGGTTTTGTTGTATATTTGGTCTCATCCACTACCGAGAATTGAATCCCGAACAGTTACAATAGGAGGTAAACGCCATATCAACTATACCAACGTACCTCGGTGAGGAAGAGGTAATGAATTAGACTCGATATAGCGCCGCTTGATCACATATTCCGTGGTGGAGCTCATCCGAGTTTACGTTACCCATAGGATTGTGCCCTCACGAGCCACGACTACTATCCCCAAGCCACTCAATCCAGAGCATTAGAAGCCGGTTCAACCAAGGATATACAGATAGAAATAATTAGGAGGATTTGAAATAATCATAATTTAGTAATTCATCGAGTCTAGAAGAACACACACACACACATACATATATATATATATATATATATATATATATATATATATATATATATATATATATATATATATATATGTCAAAAGCGAGGTGTACTATTGAAATTAGGAATTTTCATGTAAGCGTGCGCTAAAATTATTTCCCAATCATTATTTTATATAAAATTTCAACCATTATCAGGCTCAAGATCAACCTAAGTTAGAATTTCACTGTGAAAATGATTATTATGAACTTGGTATGCCATTTGAATGGAAATGTTGGTCATAGGAAGGAAATATTATGAATATATGGATGATAAATAAATGAAATGGATATATATTTTAGCATTCACGCGAGAAGTTGTGTCACAGTGTTGCATTTCTTGAAAAAAACTGTCTGAGTGAAACATACTCCATACATTTAGAAATACGGAAGGAAGTAGAGTAATTCGATGCCGTGTAAGTAGCCAGACGTGTGTGAATTGGTAGTATTAAACAATATAGCTCCCTTAAACAATTGCCATAGAAATAACAGTAGTGGAAGCGAAAGACTTGCAATGTTGTGTCTGTGAGGAACGATGCTGCCGAGTTACTAATATATTTCTAGCCACAAATCTCTGTAAATGATTTTGAAATCTATCAAAGTTGAGATGTGAGGAGTGCGCAGATCAAGCCAGGATATGGTAGCAGTACTACATTTCACTTGGTTTAATCTTACCGGATTCTTATAAAGATAATTGCTAGTTTTAGGTTCAGATACTTCTTGGAGCAGTATATCGACTATTTTTACTTCATCATTTGGATAGTATGAATGAAATCCACATTTTTTTTTATGTTACGACCTTGCGGCCCAAATAAGAATAAAACTGTAGGGATATAAACGGCGATTTCCTCGCTTCATTGAGATAGATGGGTCATGTGACGACCGGGTAATGATTGCAGTGGGCAGAGTGAAGAAGAGGGACTCCTATGTAGAGCCCAGTGGAGAAGCTGGTCCCTATTCCACAGGGGTAGTTCTTACAGGAAAAAAACTACATACTCTAACCAGGCTTATAGAGAAACCGCCTTAACTTTAGCTTTTCTTTCGATAAGTATTACAGGTAAGTTCCCCTTTCTTACACACCCTTTGTTGTTGCATATATGTTATATTTTCTTTTGTGTGGGACACGTGTGTACGCCTATATAACTTTAGTTGGTAACGTAATTACTTTTTACTCCCTACGTATTTTTTTTTATCACAAATGAAACAAAATTGCGTAGGCAAGAAGAGAATAGTAAGGTTAAACAATATATTCATTCAACAATTAAAACAATATTTATGCAACAAGTTTTGGTTTCAAAATATTGGATGAGATGTGAGTTTAAATTGTTCATCAGTTCTTATTTGTTTGAGTTTAAGTAACAATAGTGTTTGGTTTCGTTTAATTCTGCGTTGCAAAATTATGTGTATGAAAATTAACTTGTTTTTTTTTTTCAGTATTATTTTCCTGTGATAAAATTAAACAATTTTGTTTTGCGTATTAGTTAACAGTAATAGTCTTGACTTAGTGCAAATTCAACAAGGTTGTCGTTCTTCGGCCGGTAATTTGTGTTGTTTGCTGTGAAGTATGTTGCTTGAGTGAGAAATATTTGCAGATTGAGATGATGTTAACGCTAACTTTAACGTCAAGTATGAAATACGAAATTGCGTGACAGTTTCTGGTGTCAAGTTGAAATTTTTTACTCACTAGCGAAGATGAATGACGTTTCATTTTTATAGAAAACTTGTGTCACGTGATAGGCTTACAAGTGGATTGGCGCAGTTTGTGTTCTCGTTGAGGTCGGTAAAGTTTGGACGTATTTTTGTATTTATTAACCAATCAGAACGCGTCTCTGAAAATGCTTCGTCTGGAGCCTATTTGAATAGGTTTTTTGGCTGATATAGGATTTTGATCCTATATATCTAACTTTGTATACGACGTAGCATGATAAAACTCTCTCTGAAATCAAAGCAGTTTATCATTCTTTTTTTACATTCAGCCCTTCCGTTCTGTCCGTGATTTATGTTTTTATTATATCACGGATATGCTAAAACACATAACGGGAGAAGTACAAATGGGAGAACAAATCTTTCTACCATATCATTTCTGTTACATTGGTGTCCAATTTAACGGAAGTGTTATGGTAGAGAGATGATGAGTAAGATGATGATAACGCAGGGTTTGTACAAAAATGATGAAAGGATCTTCATTTACTTTTTGAGATACCTGATATTACAAGTCGGTTTTTATTTGAGCGGTTATAGTTATGTAAGAGGTGAGATCAGTTCCTCAGATTATCATGATCTTCCATAGGCATTGTTATACCATGCATAGACGTTTAGAAATGACATAGCTTATATTATATGTGTATGAAAGATAACTGTACTGTGCAACCGGTGCACTATTTTTTTTTGCAGCAAAAGTAATAATTGTTCGTTTATTTAGAGAAAAAATCGCTCAGTATATCACATAAAAAAAAAATTTTATAGTGTAACTTATCACGTATTGATTCACAACGCATGGTGTTATAGATTTGCTGTTTTCCTTAAAACGTTTTCAATACCTTTGAAGAAAAAAGAGAATTGCGCAGAAAAAGCAAATGTATTTTTCTTGAGAAAAGGACAGACTAAGCGGAAAAAGAAAAGTTGATGTGCTTTTATTTTTCAATACATTCGATGAGTGACATTATGAGCATTTTAAAGATACGTACTTCTTTATATACTTCCGTTCACAAATACATAAAGTGATGTGAAAAATAAGTGAATCCATAAGATATTATTTTAAAAATGTCACTTTTTTCCAAATCATCAACAATTCTTATTTAAACTATATACTCTTTAAAAGAAACCTTTATTAAATCAATTGAAATCACTTTAAAAAATATTATAAAGTAGGAATTAAAATATTAATTCAAAATTAAGATGTTTAAAATTAATTGAACCGTTACATGTTCCGTTTGAGGTTACAATGTCAACCAGTCTTTTTCTGTAAGCTTTTTTTCTCGCAGTAGCGAGTGCCGATTTTGATCATTCTTCTTGGGAAAATTCCTACAACTGCTAGATTTTACCTAAGTTTCTTGCATGCACTGCGTTCTTTCTCTTGAATCATAGATTGTCAATTGGTTTTAGATGAGGACTTTGACTAAAACGTTCCAAGACTTGACATTTCTTTTTTACGAAGTCATTCTTTTGTGGATTTGATTTGATGATTCAGATCATTGTTCTATTAGAAGTTCCAGCCACGACCTAAACACAAATTTTGTACTGAGATCAAGACACATTTGTTCAAAATTACTTAGGCTTTTTCAAAGTCCATTGTGCCGTCAACACGTACGTTTCAGTCTCTTCCAGCTGCAGCAATACACCCTTAAATCATAATGCTGTCACCGTCAAGTTTAATGGTTGTTAGCAAATTCTTCCCTTTAATAGCCGTATTAAGAACTCGCCAGATTTACCACATATTGCTCCCCCATCCCCAAGGCCCTAGTTTGGTCTCATCCGACCATAGGATTTTTTTTGTTAGAATGTTTTTAGCTTATTAATATGAGTTTTGGTATAGTGTAGACGAGCATGTTTGTTCTATTTCGTAAGCACTGGCTTTTTTTAGGCATTCAGTCATGAAGATCAGCATTGTTCAGATTCTGTCGCAATTTATATGGATATACACTGATTCCGAAATTGGACAATAAACACTAGAGAACATCAAATGTCACGCCTGAGTTACCTGAACTTGATATCTAACTTCTCTTGCTGTTATTTTTCGCGGATGTCAAGCCATCATATCAAAGTCTTTCCATTTACGAATAATTTGTTGCATGGTGAAGAACTGTACTCCAAATCATTTTGACAGCACTTTGTAGCGTTTCCCATCATTATAAGTTTCAACTATGCAATTTTCTAAAACTTCACGAAGTTATTTTGATTTTTGCATATGTATATATTTTAATTTAGTCCCTTACTACAAACTTTTACATACACAATGAGTTATATAGCTTGACTGCAGTATACACAGTTTACCAAAAAATGAGCACGTGTCATTTTGACTTTAACAGATGCCGAAAAAAATTATTTGCTCTTGAAACCATGTAAAACAAAAATACAAATGTAAATGTAAGGGTTGACTTACGTATGCATATCTTAATTTTTAATATTTATTAATATTTTTTCCAGCTTGATATTTTTTTGTTTTTTTGAAAATGGTTGAAATTCATTTAAATAAGCTTTTTCTTAATGAATGTATAGTTTAAGATTTGTTGATAATCTGGAGACAATTTCCGTAAATATTATGGGTTCACTTACTTTTGCACGGAACTGTATATAATGAATGACGATTCGTTCATCATTCAAATTCAAGATGAGGGCTATATAATGTTTTAACTTAAGTTCTGAATTTGATATCAATGTAACCAATAGGATACATTGATTATTAGGAATGTAAATATATATTTTGCCCAGCTATTAAAATAATTTATTAGAACTCACCTAAAATATTTATTTAAAAATTCCATAATTGTTTCACGAACAACCTAATAGAAAGAATCTGATTGGAATTTACGCTATTTCTTCAAAGACTTGTTTGAATTTACGCTATTTCTTCAAAGATTATTTGATTATTTATTAGATTGTGAAAGGATAATGTGAGCGTTCACGTTCATACCTATTCCAAAAACCTTTTATAAATAAAGAAGTTAGACGTTTGTCGTCATTTGAGAGAATATATACATTTCATCATGATGCAATTTGTAAAAAACATTCTTTTTTTCATTTTTAATGAAATTAAGCAGATAGATCCATTTCAAGAGTCAGAGAAAAATCTATGTTTAAAGTGACCATTCACTTTTGCTTGATCATCGGCACACTCTGTAGCCAAGATATAATGTCAGAGACGCAGATATAAAGTCAGGGGAACGCAGGTTTGAATCATGTGGTGAACGTATATTTTATGAAATAAAATTTCTGGAATATTCAGGCTGGTAGACGAAAATAAATATATTGTTTTATAAATGAACGAGGCGTCTACTCAAATACTAGTGTCCACTAAAAATAATGTTTAAGTACAAGGAAATCTCACGGATTAATAAATAAAAAAAATCCATCACGTTTCTTTAAAAGTTGATTTATTAGCATTGGGATACGAAACTGAACAGATATGTCTATTTCAAGGCTAAAAAAAAACTGTTATAAGACACTGTTACGCTTCGCTTCGTCATCAATGCATGCTGTAGCTGAGCAGTCAAAGAGGACAAAGTACTGATGGTTTCCCCTAGTGGAACACAAGTTTGAATCCTAACGGAGAGCGCATATTTTTCTCTAATATGATTTCCTTAATATTTAGGACGGTGGACCAAAATAAATAAATATACTGTTTAATAAATCAACGGATCGTCTACTCAATTACGAGTATCCACTAAAAATAGCGTTGGAATTGATAAAAATACATATTAATACAATTGTTCATTTAGGTTCCGGTCAGTCATTCAGCAGTCAAAGAAGTTTTGTGATATCAAGCAATGCCCTTGTATGAATTATTCAAAGTATGGAAAGACACTCTGGACAAGAACCGCTTGTACCCCAAAATAAGAACCAATCACCATAATTGGATACTCTCAAGACGCAGGTGTCCCTTCTCCTAGATTAATACCTAAACCTTGTGCATGATATCCAACACTCCCAGTAGGCATAACACGCACCTGGATGTAAATCCAAGTATTTTGAAAAAATTGTTTAATCCTCATCTTGAACAAGAATAAAGAAGAGATCCGTTTATTTATTTATTTTTTGCATGAGTTCAATCTTTGTCATAATGTTTCTCAAACCGTTGACAAATGTAACAGAGCGTGTCGTGAATGATCCACATGCCATCAGACAGTACGGCGTTGTTTTGTGGAGTTCCACAGTGGGGATATGAGTCTTAGAGTTTAAGGTAGTAGAAGACATCCATGTACAACTTACAACCAATAACTTGAAACACTAGTCAGAAAAGAATCTCACGAGATAATGTTATAGAAACATTTCAGATAATAGGTGTCAGTATATTTAACAATATCGTACAATCGAAAATAAAGTTCAACCTGAAAATCTCGATAAATTGGTTACACATAAACTCAGTGAAAATCAAATGGATCGTGGCTTTGGAAAATTTACGACGCTACATCCGTGGAATTCGATGGATCCATTTATTGATCGAATAGTCAATATTGATTAACTTTTATGATAATCGTAAACGATCTAACCTAATAGTTTGATCATGGTGAAGCACACAAACACTTTCCAAAACCGAAATTCATGCACCAGAAAGTTATTGTGTATCTCTGGTGGTCCGCCATTGACATTACAGCTTTCTGGAATCTAACCAGAGCATCGCCACTGAAATTTACGGCCATGAAATTGAGGAATTACACATGCCATTAAGTAAAATGTAACAGGAAATGTTTAATTTATGATAATGCTGATCCACATGTTTGGCATAATGCCACTGTAGAAACTGCTCGACATGGGATACTTTGCTATATTTACAATATTCCTCTGATCTATGGCCCACTCGCTATCACTTTAGCAAGCAGCTTGACAACTTTCTAAACCAAAAGATGTTCAGATTTTTAACGTCATCATCGTCGGCAGAACTCGTTGCCGAGCATTGCGTTGCCGAGTATTAAGTATTGCGATTATTGGTTCTACATTATAAAGTCTCTTATGTTAAGATGATTATCAGTGACATTTCATTTTTTACACTCTCACTGACATTTCCTTCTGTGTTAAATAATTCATACGCTGGACCTGAAGAGATGTACACAGTCACCGCATGGTACATTGGTAGCGTTCTGAGGATGAAAAACTCTGGCTTTTCTTCGGACTCTCTTCGTCTTTTTTTTATTTCTCTTTTGCCGTTATAGAAGGATGCTGTCTTCTCTTCTGTATTTTTTCCATCCTGCAGCTTCCGTCTCCAAACTGACCGGATCGATTTCTCTCTTCAACAACGTGTTTTTGAGCTGATCCTTGAATTGACGTCACTGGGTGGAGGTGAAATAAAATAATAAAATAGAAACACAAATTCAGTATTCTATTAACGTTAAGGCGCACATTGGGTTCAACAGCTGATACACTAAGTGATACCGTATTTCACAATAACACAACATGATACATAACAGTACTATGAAAAAACTGCTTGGTATGATGTGTGATCTACAGTATTAATATTTTATAGGAGTTGATGTAGCCTTTAATGTGTTTATGAGTAAACCTGAATACGGTTTAATGTTTGCTAATATATAATAGATACAATATACGTGATTGTAGGCTGGGCTCTATACAAAGTATATAAAAAGATATTGCGGATAGTGTCTCAATATGCAGGTAAGTGGTATGATTTTATGTAGTTTTGGCACAGGTTATTGTATGATGTAACCTAACTTCATTTAGCAGTCGTCCTAAGTGTGAGTCACTGGTAGCCTACTTGAGCTAGAATTCAGGAGTTTGACGTTCACCAGGTCGGCTTTTACGCTACTATTTACGGTATGGACTAAATGTACTGTTCTGTATAGAAGGAGTTCCTATTCCTCGCTGTTTATGTAGAATTCAACAGCATTATATATTTAACAATTCCTTCTGTAAAATAGCGACTAACAAGATCGCCTGCTTTATTCAATAATAAATTCGAATGCCCACTACCATATATATTAGCAATGATGCAAAATAAATTGTTAACTGTGCACACGTGTCATCTTCAGTGGACATCAACATATAAAACAAATATTTCCCAGCCACGTTATCAATAATCAAATAAGTTTCGTCCTACAGAAATTAAACGTCATCAATACACCAACAAACAGAACAAATCAACGTTGACATCGTTTATCGAAAATTGCGTAAAAACTTTATAAAGAAGAGGAAATCGCAACGCGACTTATCATAAAACTAGTAATTTCACCTGTAGACACTAGAACATTTACGATATAAAAAAGCATAACCTACCAATTTCATAATTACCAATGCCAACAATCCTATGAATTCGAAACTTCACAACACGAATTCCATGTAGCAATTCCATTGTCCAGTGCAAAATGGTGATTCTTGCAATATAGATAACACGAATTCCATGTAGCAATTCCATTGTGCAGTGCAAAATGGTGATTCTTGCAATATAGATAAACCGAATACATTGGCCACACAAAAAAGATATATAAGAAATCTAACCACCTAACAGACATTACTTCCAATAAGGAAGCCCCGAAAGATTCATAATCAACTCAGTGCACCCATAAGATATATTCTTGTAGATAATATAAAATAAAGCTATTAATTCTAAAATACTGTTCAACGATAGTATAAAATCTTTTATAAAACACAACAGAATTTAACTTAAATTTACCAGCATTGTATCAAACCGAAACGTAGAGCGTGTGTTTTGAAAGATCAGCAATGTATCCCAGAATGCTATTCGTTCTACTCATACACCGCACAGTATAGAATACAATCACAGTAAATACGCTGGCATAAACTTGAAAATAACCAAAAAGGCTTTGCACTACAGCAATTTTCTATAGTCAGACCTGGACATTTGTATGGACATTAGGTGTTGAAACTTGACTAATGCATGGAATCATAATACAACACAAAATGTACTTAGAACAAAATGTATTGAAACAAGAAAGTGTACACAATATTTACATATAGTCTTTTGTATATTCCTGGGAAGACCGTTCCTGGAGAATGTGTTGACTTCGTCGCTGTCGGGCAGAGTCTCTGGATTGAATCTCTTGATTCCTTCCCCCGTCTTCCCGGTACCAACCATATTTATATGGTCGGTACTCCACTATGCAAATTAGGTGGATCCTACCACAACACTAGGAAAACTAAATAAACACTTACAAAACATATTTTGTCCATCACATTCACTCAAGCAGTGAAAGAATTTAGTTTACATTAGTCGGAGATTTAGGTAGATTGGTCTTTGTTTACACTATTTATATTATTCGTACTGTTGTCCTCATATTTGTCGCAATATTTATTACAAGGTTTCGGCCGTTTTACGCTCCAGTCTTCTACAGGTGGATAAAGGCGTTGGTTAGATCCAGTGCAGGACCTAAAGAGTATCAGTTCAATACCCGGTTAAGGCAGTGGGGAACTTGTAGAGGGGAATTAAGAGGAGATAACTGACTACCATTAAAACATGGCACGTGGAACTAGAACAGTCTATCCCAGTGAGCGAAATAAAGGGTTCAGTTCGACATTCCAAACACCTGAAGAAGGCTGGAGCGTACAACGGCTGAAATGCTGTAATAAATATGACGAAAAAATGAGGGCAATAGTCCGAATAATGTAAATAGTGTACATAATACCTCATCTCAGAAATATTTACAGATACTGATCTTGGTTTCTTTAAGTATGTATTTTATACTATTTGGAGATATAATTAAGATTGTTTGGCGTTTATTGATAGAAAATATTTATTAGGATACATTCTAAGTATTGTCCATGTATTAGGTTGTTCTTTTCTTATTAGCATAGCGTTTGTTACATCAAAATTATGGCCCGTTTTATTTCTGTGCTACGAGCGAAAGTGTCCCAACCATTTGCAAATGCGAGTTTTTATGTCTGGATGTTACCCCTATATAATTTTCATGGCGTTGCAGGCAGGTAATATTATAATTCCAGCGTTTGATGTGCTGTCGGCTTTATTTTTCATGATGAATAGATCTCTGATCTTGGGCATTTTAGCTCTTGGGATAAGGAATTTGATCTCAAATTTAATAGATAGTTTTTGAGGGTAGAATTATGAATTTTGCATTTTGTTGCCGGTGGTGTCGATATTTTGGAACTTTCTTGTATGCGCGTATTCTAACAACGAGGGTGAAATGATGTGGGTAATAAAAAAAGCTAAGCATTTTTTCATTGTATTTCTCTTTTTCATTTAAATATTATAGTCTGCGCATTCTTAGGGTTCAGGTGTAAAACATATGATTAGTCCTGATTTTATTTCGTGGGTGGTTTGGAAGAGAAATTAACTGAATCATTTTTCTTTTCTGTAAACTCATCTAATTTATTCTTGTTTCGTTTTATGAAAAAAACTCGAGTGAATGTTGAGTTTGTTCATTTCCTTTGTATGTGCAGGTTCCGTGGTTGTTTCTACCATATTAAGATGAGTTTTATAATGTGACCCATTTAAACACATCATACTTAAAACTCCACTTATCTCACACAAGTAGATGGCATCCTACTGATACATCTTTGTAACCGAATTGTAGGCAGAAGAGTTATATTGGCGAAAAAAAAAAACACAACTGGTGTAAACTAAATCCTTTCACTATCACACAAAATATCACTCAGTTAGCATACAGACATTAACATGCAGACATAAAAATGCCCATTAGAAGCAATAATACTCACATATGTACGCACATGCACACACACGATCATCTAATTGCCGCATAAATAAACGATAATTATGAGGCACAAATGCACAAGAATAATGCACACGAAATGATATATATATATATATATATATATATATATATATATATATATATATATATATATATATATATATATATGTTTGGATTGATTTGTTTGACGATCGCAAAAGCGTGAAACACAGGGTCACAAATTCACATCAATCCAACCATGTTAGCTCTATCTCTGATATTGAGCGCTTTTCTAATAAGTACCGCGCATATAATATATAAATAATATATATATATATATATATATATATATATATATATATATATATATATATATATATATATACATTTTTTCATACATATATATATATATATATAGTTTTGTTATTTGTCATTGGTTAAGTAGACTACGTATATATATATATATATATATATATATATATATATATATATATATATATATATATATATATATATATATATATATATATATATATATATATATATATATATATAATATTTACAGACAGAGTGTAAAAAAATAGAATAAAGCCAATGTTAACCGACGCGTTTCGTCTTCTGTTGGACTTTATCAAGGCAAATATAAGGATTTATTTTGTTGACATTTTTATATACGGATATTTATTAGGCTGTTGAAAAAAATATAGATATATATGTGTGTGTGTGTGTGTCTGTGTGTGTCTGTGCATGTGTGTATATGTGCATGTGCGTGAAAAAAATAATGTACAAAATATATACTAATTTAATGGCTCAAAAATATTTGCACCTCTATATCATTCGATAATTAAGAATAAATGAATAATTAAGAATCAATAGTGATCCCTTATGCTTAATAATATCCTTCAGTCATGGAATATTACTTTCAGTTAGCTTCAGTTACAGATCACTAAGGAATTTTAGCGCAGTCTCAATCGCATATTCTCCCAAGTGTTTCAAATTAGATTGCCTTCTTACTATCACTCTTATATTTACCGCCCACCACAGATTTTCGATCGGGTTTACGTCAGGATTTTGAGCCGGTCATGGGAGTACATCTACCTTGTGTTTTTTTTCAACAAATTTTGGCTGAAAAGTGAAGTATTGGGATCATTGTTCTGCGTAAATGTCTAACGTTGTCCCAGACACAGATTGTTCGGTGATTTCAGGTTTTTGTTATAAACATCGAGATATTTGCCATTTTTTCATAGCTCCGTCAATGCGAATCAATTTTCCATTGCCTTTCGCAAAAGAAAAAAAAACAAAAAAAAAAAACAAAAGAAAAACGTCACCACAGCATTAAGTTACCTCCACTATGTTTGATGGTAGGTATGGTATTCTTCGAATTGTACGCGCCTCATCTTTTCTTCAAACAGTAGTCTTATCATCATGATCGAATAACTCGAGTTTGGCTTCGTCAGTCCACACAACAGTGTACCATAGACGTCCAGGTTTATCAATAAAGTCCCTCGCAAACTTCAAACGAGCAGATAAGTCTTTTCTTCAACAATGGCGTCTTCCGGGACAGCAAGCTTTCAACCCGATTCTAGTGAGAGATCGGGTAATCGTTGCCCTTGAAACAAGAACTCCGATTGCTGTCAAATTGGCTTTCATCTCTGTAGCTGTTATCTTAAGATCATGGTTGACCATTCATATTAATATCAGCCCATTCCGTTCTGAAAAGAGATTCCTTCTGCTGCTTCCATTCTTGTTCTCCAACAAACCATATATCGATACTTAACGATTATATTGCGAACAGTTGATCTGGACATATTGGAATTCCTAGATATTGACTTACACCAACATCTCCAGCAGCGTGAGCATCAGCAATGTTTTTCCTTAGGTCAGAACTTTGCCCCTTCTAATTTACCTTTACGTCACATATAGAATAGTTTATCAACCAAAAGAAGGTTGCAAAATAATTGTGCAAGTGAATGTCACGCAAACTTGCCATGCTTTATTCCAGAAGTTTCTGTATTTTGAAATATTCTGATTATGACATAATCTCTATTATTCGATACGCATTCTTATATTTCAAATCAATGATTTTTTTTTGTTTTTTGTTTTTTGCAACGCAACAATTAAATTGTTTTGTAGATGCCAATGATTTTAAACCATATTAAATATAGGCAAATGTCCTTCTTCAGCGAAATTTATGCTTTGATTGTTTAGATTATTATGACATGGGGGAATTTTATAAGACATCTAATTTATCGAGATATACAGTTAAAATCAACTTTTGACAAAGGGGTCAATAATTGAGTACTTGAGTGTATATAATTTAGTAATGCCCTGATTCTAACGTTCCTAAACCTAGCAGTGATATAAGAAAATGTATTACAATATGCATATATTTTTGCATATTTACATTCATGTAGTCTTATATATTTGCATATGACTTGTTATGCCATGATATATACCAGGTGTGTTTGAAAAGTAAAGGGACTAGTGTCATAAGTAATATGTTTTCTTTAAAAAAAAACTATATGGACTTATATATGCCGCATAAATAAACTATACTTATGAGGCACAAATACACAAGAATAATGTACACGAATGCTGACATATATATATATATATATATATATATATATATATATATATATATATTGACAGAGTTATGAAAAAATGGCAAATATCTCGATGTTTATAACAAAAAACCTGTTCCTGTGCCGCTCCTATGTACTGCTGAAAGGATTCTTCATGGATGCTAATCACCTTCGTGGGTACGGCCCTCATGGTAGACTTCATGCATTCAGAACGGGGTCGCTTGATGATCCCCTGCATCTTGGGGAAAAGAAAAAAGACACACGGAGCAACTTCAGGTTAATAGGAAGGTTATTCCAGTACCGCGGTGTTCTTCTTGGTCAGGGATTTCCGGATAATCAGGGAGTTGTGGGAAGGTTCATTGTCATAAGGATGTAGCCATGATTTGTCTTGCCAAAACCCTTGTCTCGTCTCTCGACCTGAACAAATAAAACGATGTAGGGTTTCTTTATAGATTTGCTGGTTGATCGTCTGGCCCTGTGGTAAGAACGCACTGTGCACGATGTGAAAGAAGAAGAAAGTCCCGTTACTGTTTAGACAGACCACGTAGTTGTATATTCACGTTATGAAGTTTATTCACTGAATATTTACCTTCTTGGGTATGACAATAAACTACATCCGCGTCCTGTGTAAGACGATTAACTACGTCCTACAGCAAGGCCTCTGATCAGGAGGTTTTGAGGAGCGTGTACCACCTCTTAATTGCTGGTGTTCTTAAGTCTACCCTAACCCCGGGTGGTAGCACCTGTTAATGTCCCAGGAAAATAGTTAACCCACAAACTGGAGTCAAAACACTATGAAAGTGTAATAATAAATTTTAATACAAGAAATACTTTGTAAAAAAAATCTATTACCAGCAATACATTTTTCCAAAAAAATTACTAGCAGTATATATTTGAAGGAAAAATTTTACCAGAAATGCCTTTCTTGAAGTAAAAAATATTACCAGAAAGAGATTTTAGAAAAACAATATTACCAACAATAAACATTTGTCGGCATGAAATGACCCATTGCGATTGTTATGCGTAAAACACAACAAACCAAACCACTGCATATTTGCTTCAAATATGTGATACATTGGTGCATATTTGTTTTGCACGATAGTTATATTATTGCGTAATTATCTTTTTAGTACTTAGTTTTTATTTGTAGTCAGTAGCGTCTTTTCTGGTAATTTAGTTAGAGCTTTTGACCAATTAAACGGATTAGACTCTTCTCGCAAAGCCCACTGATAACAATGACACTTTTCATTTCGCTCAGGAAACCTGTGATAGTCACTTAAAACAAGTTATCTTTAACTTCGTGTGAATGGTAGCCGAGGTGAAAGGAAAAGATAGGTGGAAATAATTGGAGCGTGTTTGGCCAAATTGGAATAGACCTATGTGAGTTGATGGCGTTTTTGCAGACATTGCGATACACAGACGCGAAGTGTTCGGCAATTTAGAGTAGCATTCAGAAATCGTTGCGAAGTCGAGCCAATTAACTCTCTCACCAGACATTAAAGTGTGAAGGGATCATTTGCACACAATTATCAGCACAATTAATGCGAACGAAACAGGAAAAAGTCGATTGCTCATTCCCAGCCTCATTGTACGGTCACTGATAGCAGTGATTTTATTAGAATCCAATCATTTGAGGTGTTCGTCTTCTCATCGAAGTCAAGGTGGCTCTTGCGATCACACTTTATCATCGGCTGAGCGAACGGCGTCAGAAAATTCTTTTTATCTGATTGTCCTATCTTGGCTTGATTATTGGCCCATTTCTTCTTCACCACAAACAGAATTTAACGAGTCAGCTGCAAGTTAAGCGTAGCCATTCGAAGGGAAATTATTTGAAATACGCGGAATAATGACCAGGAGGTATTGAGAAACTTGTAACTACTTCTTAATAGTTGTTGTTCCCAGGTCCACCCTGACCCAGCGTGGTAGCACCTGTCAGGGTTACCCCTATGGGAAAATAGTTAACTATTACCAGCAGTACATTTTTGAAAAATAATATTACCAACAATACATATTTGAAGGAAAAATATTACTAGAAACAGAATTTTTAACAAAACAAAATATTACCAGCAATAAAATTTTTGTTTGCCATTAAATTACCCATTGAGATTGATATGCTAAAAAAATATATATATATATATATATATATATATATATATATATAATGTTGTACATTACGTTCCGGTGCTAAAATAAATAATAATAGTCAATATATATTTACATCCACGAAGCAATCGACAGGTCAGTTTTCAATGATCACACGACAAATGTATCGTGCGCCGGCAATATATATGTATATTTACAATTAATATATATATATATATATATATATATATGTGTGTGTGTGTGTGTGTGTGTGTGTGTGTGTATATGTGTGTGTGTGTGTACATGTCATACATATATACATAGTTATTTACATCTATCTTTCTCGCTATATAAACGTCTATATGTGTGCGTGAAAATATATATATATATATATATATATATATATATATATATATGTAGATAGATAGATAGATAGATAGATAGATAGATAGATAGATAGATAGATATAAATTTATAATTGTTTACTAAGTGTACATATATTTATTACTTAAGATTCCTTGGTCAAAACTTTGAAAGGCACACTGAAAATATGTTTTTTTTTTATTAAAAATAAAATGTTAAAATATGTGTGAGTGTGTGGATTGGGTACTTCTCTGTGTTTCTGTACGTGACAATGTGTATATATGTGCGTGAGTCCAATTTCTGCCTGTGGGTTATAGCGGAATGTAATTAGGATAATTACCCATGATATAAGAATTTCAAAAAAAGTATTTGAAAAGAAATGGCGAACGATTTTATTGCCGTTTAACTATGAATTACTTTATTATTTTTCCCCTGATGTTTTTGTTCTACGTTGTATTTTAGGAGGTGCTTTTCTTCTCCTATCGAAAATGACAGCCCAGCTCCAAGCCAATATTTCCTCGAATTTTTTTTCAGCTTCTTCTCTCAAAAACAGAATTCTTGGTAAAATTCTTCTTTTAACTTGTTTCTGGTAAAACCTGTCGCCCGAGGAAAAGTTGTTACACGCAGAAAATAAACTACAGACGCATATATCACACTCATAAAGATACACATATGTAGACTCTTTCTTTCTCTCTCTCTCACACACAGAGAGAGAGAGAGAGAGAGAGGCACACACACACACACACACACACACACACACACACATATATATATATATATATATATAGGTGCAATAATAAAAAATAAATACAAGACAAACACTCTTTTACACACATTCTCCTTTAAAAAACGCACACGCGCACACACACATATACATGTAAAGGAGCAATAACAAACACACAAACGCATGCACACTCTCTCAAATATATATATTCATTTTTAAAAATTGTCAGCTGCGCAGAATAGTAGGGTCAGTTGAGCACCGTCTGGGAGAAAAAGAAACCCATGATAAAATTCACTCCGCCTGAAATTTGGAAACAAGCATACTGTACTGCTTGGCAATCGCACCGGAAGCTCCGATACGAACATTTCATAGTGTTTTGGTGTCAATCTGCTGACAGTGCAGAGGATTCGAAAACATTTGCATGTCTATAATGGTGATACTTATTGATGTGATAAGAAAGGAACTCCCGAGTGTGATTTTGAGGGCATAAGACTCAACACGGAGACCCGCACCGTACCTTGAGGAGGTAGTGCTGACCTGCGTCAAGAGTTGGTTGATGGAAGACTGTGCGTCTGGAAACAGGAATCTATGCCATGCCACAATAGTACGAGAACCCAGTCACAGCTGTTAGATAATTTCTGCGATCATATGACAGTTAAATCTGACGAACTAAATCCCCAGATTGCATCCACATTGATTATTTGTATAGGCTGCAGTTGAGCGAAAGACTAAGAGAACACGCTGTAACATCAAAGGAGACCTGAAGTCAAGAATTTGGCAGCATTCACCGACTTAAACAAGGAGACCGCCCAGAATAGATCCAGAAGTTTCCGAAGTCATATTGGGGCCGTCGTTGAAACCAATGTCTATATTGATGATTAAATTTACTCTTTACCATTTCAAGGTATTCTGAATAATTTTGTTAAAAGCATCTGTTAAAATGAAATGTGAGTGTTATTTTAAATTTTGCGTAATATAGACGACAAATTATCCATCGAATCATATATATATATTTGTGTCTCTGTGTGTGCGTGCGTAAGTATATTGATTTGTTCACATGAAAATACGGAGATGCACAAACAATCTAGCATGAAACAGCCTGTCGCCTCTGAGTGTTGATTTCAGTGATCCCTTTTATATTTATATTTACATAAGCTCTATTTCTGATATTGAGCATTTTATCCCATAAATATAGCACACGTTAAAACTATACTTCTTCATATATATATATATATATATATATATATATATATATATATATATATGTATGAATGTATGTATGTATGTGTATATGTGTGTTTGTTTGTGTCTGCATTTGCGTGTGTCTGTATCTATGTGTGTCTGTGTATGTTTCTGCGTCTGTGTAAGAAGAAAACATCTGTGAGTACCCCAATTCTCGGTAACGAGTTTCGCCAACGACAATATATTCATACATACATACACACTCCAAACACGCACTAATATATATATATATATATATATATATATATATATATATATATATATATGTATGTGTGTGTGTGTGTCTATGTCTGTGTTATTTAGATAATATATTATTATGTCAGTATGCTTGTCAATACATGTATGTAGTCTAACATGTTACGGCTAAACGGACACTTAAAAAATCTGTCTTTACAATCCTACTTTCTTGTAAACAAAACTAGCGTATTTGTATCCCGACGTGTATGGACATATGATTTGTGAAGATAAATGGAGAAAGGAGTGTTTGTATGTGTATATCTGCGTCTTATTTTGCAGAGAAATAATTTTCCGCCTCGAATAATTAAGGATGACAAATGTAAAGAAACAAAAAATAAAATAATGTTAGTGCCTTCTGAAGCAAACAAATCTGCGCAATTTTGAAGTGTTTATTTCCTCGTATTTTAATTCCAAATTTTGATCTATCTATCTATCTATCTATCTATCTATCTATCTATTTATAAATAATTAATGGCTTTTATTTTTAATCCACCATTCTTATTACATTTCATGAATATCCGTGTTTGCAACAGACGCCATGTTTTATTTTAATCATTGTTTTTTACTTATATCGGCATCCGCACTAGAGATAATCTTATTAAAGTAAATATGCTTTGCATTAATTCTTTAAAAATTGCTTTGATTACGTTTTGGATACTAAACTGAGCAGATATGTGTTTCGAGAACAATCAGAATGAGATAATGTGCATGGTGACACTCTCTGTGGCCGAGTTGACGAAAGAACACCAGGTTAAATGATGTTCCCTCTTACAAATGAAAGGGCAATGAGCACATTTTCTCTATTAAATGTTTTTCGTTTACGAAGGGCGGTTGACGTAATACACACCATTTTGAAATAAAAAAAAAAACAGGGTGTTTACTTCATATACGGGTGTCTCTTAAATGAACGTTTGAAGTATCATAAAATATATATCTTGTTCCTTTGTTACTTGTATTTTTATGGAAGGCAACTGAAAATAAAAGTTTGCATTTTCGAGTTCATTTTTCATACAAGAGTGAGTTGTGTTCTTACAAAAAAGACATTCCGTATATATTGACCAAGTAGCCAATATTCCTTTTGGTTGAATTTTATAAAATCTTTCCCTTAAAACATTTTTTTTTCAGGAAAAAAGGTTTCTCGAGTCCAGTTAATGTTATCGCTCTTTCCAGTATTGATGGAAATTTCCTTTCTAAACTTTTATTCGAGTTTGTGTGGAATATCAACATATTCGTTATGTGATTATTTTCTCTTCGATTTAGATACGCCATGCATTTTAGTTGTTGCTTGTGTTGGTAGCCCTCAAAAAATGCGTTATTTTGTACTAGTCTTAGTTTTTCATTCTGTAGCCAGTCCACAGTGTCCAACGAAGGAGAGAAACATAGATATATAGATAAATTATAAGGATAAATTATAATGATAGTTATTTATATAAATTAAATTAATATTATTAATAGAAATCTTATAAGTGAAAGAAACTATACTCGTTTGGAAAACCTTCGGTATTTTGATTTGCAAGTAATCAAACCAAAAGGGAAAAAAAGGTATAAAAAAAGAAAGAACCAAGAACATGTACGTTAACCGAAAATAATCGTCCAGCATACGAGTCCAAGGCCCAAAGAAAAAAAAAACCGATACGTGTACGCAAAACAACTAAATAAAGTGCTCAATACAATGAGTAGAGCAGACCTAGGTAAATCTAGAGAGCCAGATAAACCTACCAAGGTTTCAACTAAGCGATCGTCAGGTAAGGCTTCCCTGACGATCCGCTTCGGTGAAACCTTGGTAGGCTTATCTGGTTCTCTAGGTTTAACTAAAGTAAATTATTGTATATTTATTTTTATAGTAGGCTTCAACCTGTACAAGGCCAGTAGACCATTCGATGAGTAGGTTTAAGGAAAGGGGGCAGTTTATCCAGTTTATTTTCAAATAATTATTAAGTATATGTATTTTTAAATTTTCTTTTCTTTGTAGCAGGATTGTTTTTTAAGATTCTCGTCGGAACGTTTTTTTTTTGAGTCAGCACGATTATTTTATGGATTGGAAAATTCCTACTGGGGCAAATATTGCAGGCGGTATCTATATTTGGTAAAAATGTGTAACTTAGACTGTTAAGACTGTACACGAACTTAGATCCAATTTTAAAAGTTATCAGCCAAAGAAGATTATATTAGCTAACCAAAGTTATAAATTTCAAGATAGAACTATTTTCTTAAATCCTCACACACGTAATGCAATCCTTATTTGGTGAGGCATTCTTATTCCTAATAATTATAAATTTTCAACTAATTGTATCCGTAGGACAGTAGTTAAATTTATAGAAACATAAAACGTAAAGTTTCTGTTGGCACACAGAGTATAAGTTTCTAAATGGATTAATTTTATTGATTAATCAGATAGATTTTATAATCTAAACGCTATATTTGATTGGATACTAGAATATATAGGCCGGTAGACGAAAAGAAATATATATACTGTTTAATAAATGAAAGGTGTATCTAAATACGTTTATCCACTAAAAATCGCGTATAGATGTTGCGGGCTGATGTGTATGTGCTGTGAGCTGAAAACGTGTGTCTCCTGAAACAAAACATGGCAAACTCAGAGATTACGTCCACCAAAATACTGTAGAAAATACAAGAACCAATATAGTGATTTTGCAAGTGTAGCTTGGATGTGGCACAAGGCCGAAAGTAAGGAGCACCCAGTGAGGATCGAACGCTCTACTCAGTCGTAATTGTTCTAGCGAGACAAGCTTGCTAACCATTACACCACCTCAAGGTGCCCATAGAGATTTTGAAAGCATAGCTTAGATGAGGCACAAGGCAAAAGTAGGGACACCCAGTGTGAATCGACTCAGTCGTAACTGTGCTAGCGAGACAACCTTGCTAACCATTACACAGCCTCGGCATGCCCAAGAACCGATATATATGTACAAACAAATTATTATGTATTAAACAACAAAATTTACAATTAACAAAAGCAATAATGTGTGTGCAACAAATGAATGTGGAAAGTTTGTGTTCAAATTATGTGTAATAAGTGTATGTGCGTACGTACGTGTGTGTGTGTTTGTATGTGAGTGAGTGTGTGTGTGTAGAATGCTGATGCGTTTCCCTTGGTGAGAAAAACGCAATCTTCTGCGAGAGATTTACGTGTTGTCGTATCAGCGGAAAAATAAGAGGGCGAGAAAACATATCGCTGAGTATATATATATCAGGTCACCCCATAAGTTCTGCCCGAATTTTAACTTTTTGTTAAAATGAATGAAATTTAAAGAGTATTTTATAATGTCTAATGGAAATGAACATTATTTTTTATGTTTAGATGCATTTAAATTGATCAAATCTTATTTCCGAGAACAATAAAATTAAATTTTGTTTGATTAAAACCCTGCTAACATGGAAGTACCCAAGAATCATTTGAGGCACATAATACTTTATGTGTTCTAGAAAGGAAACTCAGCAGCCGAAGCGGTTAGAAACATTCACTCAGTTTATGGAGAGGAATGTGTGAATGAAAGAATTTGCAAAATACAGAGGGGGAGATTTCACACTAGAAGGTGAAGATCGAACCGGACACCAGTTGAATTTGATGAAAATCTTCTTGAAGCAGCCCTTGAAGAAAATCCTGCTTTATCAGTTGAGGAATTGGCAGTGGTTCTCAGTTCAAACCATACAACTATTCATCGTCATCTTCAACATCTTGAAAAAGTTCCTAAACTTGGATAATGGGTGCCTCATGAATTGTCTGAAAACAACCTCAAATCACGAGTTGACATCTGCTCTGCTCTCCATTCTCGCCAACTTATTTCACCTTTATTGGATAGACTTGTGACTGGCAACGAAAATTGGATTTTTTATCGAAATGTTAAGCGTCGTAGACAGTGGCTTGGCAAAGGGGAAGGACCCCAGCCACAGCCACAGCCGAGAAGGGAACTTCATGGGCAAAAGGTTCTTCTTTCAATCTGGTGGGATCGCCAAGGAATAATCCACTTTGAATTCTTACCACCTAATGCAACAATTAATGCTCAAATATACTGTCAGCAATTAGAGCGTTTGAACCAAGCTTTGAGGAAAAAAGACCGGCTCTAGTGAATCGAAAAGGGGTGATGTTTCATCAGGACAATGCGCGACCCCACACAGCAAGAATCACGTCGCAAAAGATCGAAGAACTTGGTTGGGAGAAAATTCCTCATCCACCTTATTCTCCCGATCTTGCTCATTCAGACTACCATTTGTTTCGTAGCTTACAGAATCATTTGGAAGAAACAGCTTTTGTAACACAGGAAGAGGTTAGAACTGACATTTGTGAGTTCTTCGAATCAAAGCCAAAAGAATTTTACAGTAATGGAATAAGTAAGCTTGTTAATAGATGGAAGGATGTTATAGATAATCAGGGAAAATACATTGTTGATTTAATCTTTAATTAAATGTAACATTTGGTCACTTGTTTTCTTTATTCAATATTCGGACAGCACTTATGGGATGGCCCGTTAGTGCTGGAGAGCGCCTCTAGGTAATAAAATAGTACTTGTGTTTGGTAAGGATGAGTATTATCGGATTGTTAAGATGATTCACTGAGGCTAATGTCGAAACGATGTTGAGAGATGTCAGTCTGAAAATCTCTGGTCTATCCGGAATTTTACATTTCACGATGAATTCATTTGATGATCGGAGAATGACAGCTGATGTCTCATCCGATCAAGTACTCAGTGGGGGAAAACAGTCTGGTGACATTCAATGACTCGAAAAACAAACTCGTTATATTCCACCATCGCCGATCGGACCCCGAAATAAAACCATTTGCAATGAATGGATATACCCTGGGGTAGGATCCCTGCCTTGAAAGACTATTGGGGCTGAAATTCACACTTGACCCCAAGAGTGAATACGATCCATCGCAAAAGATACTGGAAAAAGTTCGACTGCCTATACCGCTTCAGTAAGTCTCTTATTTCTCCTGCTACATTTACAAGAGCCGGGTCAAGCCGAATATGAACTACTGTTGTTATAATTAAGCGGGAGCTGCCTATGTCTCTTTTTCAGGTTTAGATAGAGTTCAAAAGCGTCTTCAAGTCCTTGTTGGTAACGAATTATTCTCCACCCTCCATTCTCTCCCTCACTAGCAGGATGTGGCAATATTCTCATTGCTCTGTCGCTAATATAAGTGCTCGGACGAACTACATTCCTTGGTTCACGGCTAGGACCCATCATGCCGCGCATATTGTAGCAAATCACCCACATTCCATTCGTCTTCCATTGGTGAAAAGTAATTTCCACTAGAACATCTTCTTCCCGCGAACTACTCTTCTGTTTTACCAATCACTAAATTCTTAACCTGTTCAAGTCTAGGGTTAATCGTTATCCTCTGTTTCTATCCGCATAAACTTCCTCTTAATGAAATACTTTACCTCGGGTGGCCCCATAGCATTGTACAAGTGAACCTTAGGATAATAAAAAAAAGAATTCCGACAATTAGTCTAATCCAGAAGTACAGTGATTATTGGTAAAGAACGGTTATTATTTTTCAAATAAATTTATCTGGGTCGGCAAGTTTTCTAGTTGGAAGGTTACGATTGGGTAAAGTAATGGAGAAATATATCAATCTGAGAAGGACACAATACTATTTATACTGAGTTTGAAATTTCACCATCAAATTGTTGCTTTGAATTCACCCATCCCCGCCACAACACCCCACAGCGATTATTTGGTTTCGTTTGTTTTTGTTTTTTATGGCATATCAAACTGAATGGGTTATTTAATGTCAACATAATTTTTATTGCTGGTAATATTTTTTTTTTTCTAAAAATGTATTGCATATAATATTTTTCTTTGTAAACTATAGCAGGTAATGTTTTTTAAGTATGTATTGCTGGAAATACTTTTTAATGTATTGCTGCTAATAATTTTTCTTTCAAAATGGATTGCTGGTAATAATTTTCTACAGAGTTTTTTCTGGTATTAAAACCTATATTTACACATCCATAGAGTTTTGAACCCAGTTTGGGTGGGGTCAACTATGTCCCCATAGCTGGGACTCTAACAGGCGCTACCCATCTGGGAACATTAGCAACTAAGAGGCGGTTCCACGCTCCTCAAAATGTCTTGATCAGAGGCCTTGATTTTCGATGTAGTTTATCGTCATACCCATGACGACGATTATTTAGTGAGTCATGATCATCAATTTTAAAATAAAGATTCGTCTCCTCCACGTTTAATAAAATCAGACACGCAAAAAAATTATTTGGTAATAATTACTTGGTAGGCTTATCTTTCAAGATGAAAATTGCCGTAGGCATGACTATTTCAGACGATACTCGTTGTTCATACAAAGCAGTAAATTTCAAAATCTCGAACAAAAAATAAAGTAGATATGTTACCAAAATACAATCAGATATGAATAATATTAATCGACGATGAGAGACATAAACAAAACGAAGCTGTACACTAACATTCTAATTTTAACCTGATGTCCAGAATATCACTCATCAAATTGGGTCTTTTGTAAGATTATTGGTTTAGTGATCTTCACTCATCTGCCCATTACGCATTTCTCAAGCGAACATACTTGTGTCAAAATTATGACGGAATCGAGGCGTGTGAATATGTGTTTGACTTGTTAGATCTTTCCTTGCTGATAACTGTATTAACCCTGGTGCTTTGGAAGACAAGACTATTTAACCTTAGTTATAAATCAATCAATCGGCGTTTCTATTTCGGTTCGAAGATGATATTGATCTAATTTTCCACTATATTACATTTATTGCTCATAACCCGAACATGAATTCAAATCGAGCAATTCTAGTTCGCGTGTCCAAACATTAACCTTTTTGCTATTTTCGCTAATAGTTTTAGGGACAGTTGCTTTTCTTGTATGTTGTCGGATTTGCAGAAGTTGTCGAAATTCGAAGACAGACGCTGGTTTCAAATTATTCGCTATTTTAGTACAGTATATTTTATAAATCACCTTATCTCTCATTTTAATGGATATTTCTATTGATTTTATCTTATGTAATACATCTGCCATGTTCACTACAAGGAAATATTGAAATATAAATCAGAAGGGAATCCTATGCAAAGATAAAAACCAAACACCCAAAATGCATTGTGTGTATCCTAGGAGATGAATAAACATTTCTTGTATTGTCGTCAGATGATTGATAAGTTGTAAATGCAATCGATTCAAGCATGTCAATATCCATGCGTAAGAAATGTAATGCATTAATATGTGAAAACGATATACTCTCAGCAGGGAACATTATAATAATACTAAATCCAGTTATAACTCACGAACATGAGCGCGTGCACGCACACACTCACACGCACATATATATTATTTAAATATATATATAAATTTGTGTGTATAGTTATACATATACAAATGTCTAAACATATATATATATATATATATATATATATATATATATATAAACATAAAATGACTTAAAATAATTGTCGGACTTTGTCCGTTTCATAATATATATATATATATATATATATATATATATATATATATATATATATATATATATATATATAGGCACTTCTCATTTGCTATATATATATATATATATATATATAGCAAATGAGATATGCTTATAGAGCTGGTCAGCTTATGGAGCTGTTCCAGCTCAAATGAAAATTAGTGAGACCGCGTCTCGAAGTCTAATACAATACCTATATTTATATGGCAAAAGCGAGGCAACCATATGGCTGTGGGTAAGTTAGTCAAGCCGAGATATATATATATATATATATATATATATATATATATATATATATATATATATATATATATATATATATATAGGGGGTGTCTGTGTGTCTGTCTGTTTCTGTGTGTGTGTGTGTGTGTGTGTGTGTGTGTAGGCTTAGTATAAATATAACATTTCATTTGTCACTTAGCTGATTGCTTTCATACCCAGCACCTCTACTCCAGAGTTTCGGTGAGGAAGCTTTTTTGTAAATGTTTCGTTCACTCCTCATGATGTACCAGCATTTTTTAAAAAAAAATTCTCATATTGGTTATTTTAATATTTAGTTAAGAAATAATTTATGCGCTCTGTTAATCGTTTTAGTCTATATATATATATATATATATATATATATATATATATATATATATATATATATATAGAGAGAGAGAGAGAGAGAGAGACGCGGTAGAGTAATGGAAAACGGCTCACATTGAGAAGAAACTGAGTTCAAAATCCAATCCAGTTCATTACATTTACTTACCTGCTAATATTTTTGAGAATAGTATCAATCCATCATCCACCCTCTCAGCAATGGGTAAATAATAGTACAGACCTTGCTGGTAAGAAGATCAAAAATAAATTCAAAACTTGAGGGAGGACATCTGGGGAATTTACGATAGCCTGTGTATCAGTTTTCTGTATTCAGCTATTTTAAAATGTTTGGTTCGTTTGGCACAAAATCACCATTATAATTAAGTCATATGTGCGGTGGGGTCTGGCTGAATGGTTCTCACAACTGAGAAGCTGTACCGTGATGTGTCGCAAAATAACAGGTGTTCTCTCTCTCTCTCTCTCTCTCTCTATATATATATATATATATATATATATATATATATATATATATATATATATATATATATATATATATATATATATATATATATATATATATATATATTTATATATGTATATATTCACCTAGTGTAACAGTATACTTGTCCATCACACAAAAATCTAAAAAAACATTAAACTAATTACATTTCTATTTTTCCACGTTTTCAGACATGACGTTTAGCCATCTTGACACCCTACACTTTGTCGTAATATTAACTTAAATATCCTTTGAGCTATTCACACAGAAAGAGAACATATTAAAATCGTTTTGTGTCAGCCCTAATCTCTCCTCAATGGTGAGTAGGAAAAGATTATTCAGGCCTTCCGTAATGTTACTAACATTCTTACTCTGGCTACAAGCTTCAAAGCAATTCAAGAAACATCGCTGAATGAGTTGGAAAAATACCAAAGAGGAGAAAGGAAAACTGTTATCAGGAGGTCACAACAGAAATAGTGAACGTCATTTGAAACTGGAGATAAAGAGATCAATTAGAAAACATCCCGCTCAATCCATAAAGCTTTAAAAACTTCAGAGAGGAGTTTCAGATATGACAGTCCAAAGAGCAATGAAAAAAGACTTGAATATGAAATTGTATGTGAAACTTGCGACACAGCTTGTTACTCCAGGACAGCGATAGAGAGGGCAAAGGTCATCATGAATAAGTTGGAAAATGATCATCAAGTAATATATATATATATATATATATATATATATATATGAAGAAAAATATATTATTAGACCGAAACGTCCGACGTTGACATATTAACATTAAAACAGCATAATTGTATATAAGGATTTTTGTTTATTTTTTTTCCGTATATATTTTTCATACTGTCGGATCTATATCCATATATTTATACGTATATATATATATATATATATATATATATATATATATATATATATATATGTCATGTGTCAAGAGGGTACATGCTAGGAGACCCTATATCTGACAACAGGAGACTTCATTATGTCACCATTGCAAGAGAACCCCGACATGTCGGTCTGACAATTTCTGCGACCACATCAAACCTTAGAGCTGACCACTCCTCAGACTGCAACCCTCTACATTATTATCTTTGGAGCCCAGTTGAGTGAGTGACCAACGAAACTCCTCGTAATATCGAAGACGAACTGAAGGCAAAGATTATAGCAGCATTCACCAAATTCAAAAAGAAGACCGTCTAGAAGAGTTGCAGGAGATTCCCAAGTCGTCTGGAAGCTGTGGTTCAAGTCAATCGCGATTTTATTGAATAAATTTACTATTTCGCATTTCAAGATATATTTGTATAATTCTGGTACACATATGTTATAAGGAGATTTTAATTTTTGTGTAATTTAGATGACAATTTATCCATTGCACCCTGTAAATTGGTAACAATTTTGGCGCGACGGAAATTACACAATTTTCGCATTCACCTCAGTTTACGTATATTCTTCTCGCGGTATCAATCATTCATGCTTGCCTTTTATATTTTTAAACTCCTAATTAGCTCTTATATCGTGTAAACTGGAATATACAAAGGTGTGATTGTGCTCAAGTGTAGCTAATTAAAGACGAATAAATTAAATTATCGAAGCTTACATCGATCCGAATCTGTTCTGTAACCGTAAATGCAATAAAAAAAATATAATTCATCCAATACAATCAGATATCTGACAGCGTAAGAATATGGAATCGTATAACGCGAGTGAGAAAAAGTGAATGGCGGATTGTTTAAATACAAAGAATAAGACTTCATCGGTTCTTGCATGGAAATTTATATATCCATTCCAGTAAGCATGAATTTCCACACACACATACAAAATATATATATATATATATATATATATATATATATATATATATACTTAATACATACAACTGCTAAACATTAATACACTGTTTTGTATGAATTTCTGGAATGGAAAATTATCATTATTTTGATTATTTATATTCGGTCTTTTGTCCTTATCTTTGTTGTTTTTAGCACGTTTCTGCAGGTGTCCCCCTCCGCCTTTACTCGGGTTTATATAAATATGAAAGTATAAGTGTGGTCATCAGGCGACGTAGAATAAAGTAAAAATGCTGTGAAGAACGATGGAGAGTTAGGCGTCTGAAAGATTCAACGCATATGCTAGGCTATGAAGACCTCGTTAGTAGGCCTAGATGAGGAATAAAACCAATTTGGGAGCAGCGAATGAAAAAAGAGAGAGAAATTACATTAAGTCTTCGACCGCAACATCAGTAACAGTAATAAAAACCTAATGTCTCAGTCCGATTTTTTTACCAGATTTCATTATACAATTTTGTTTTTATTATTATTTTTCGCAAGCGCTCCGTATTACTAGTTCCCGTATTGTATTCATTTCTTTGTTTGGCTGGTTTAGAAGATTTTTCTGCTTAATTCCTTATGTTTTGACGAATTAAGGTTTTTGTGAATACCCATATACCAAATGTCTATATTGTTAATTACAGTTCGTTCATATCTATCTATCTATCTCTCTGTCTCTGTCTCTGTCTGTCTGTCTGTCTGTCTGTCTCTCTCTCTCTCTCTCTCTCTCTCTCTTTTCCGCCTCGAATAATTAAGGATGACAAATGTAGAGAAACAAAAAATAAAATAATGTCAGTGTCTTCTGAAGCAAACAAATCAACACAATTTTGAAGTGTTTATTTCCTCGTATTTTTAATTCTAAATTTTGATCTATCTATCTATCTATCTATCTATCTATCTATCTATCTATCTATCTATCTATCTATCTATCCCTACAGCTATCTAGCTCGCTAACTATATACTTATTTGTGTGTAGTGACGAAAAATAAAAAGTGCTACTTCCTACATTTGTTTTCAATTTCCACAACAATAAATATACGGGCACGCCAGTAAATAAACTATCTCAGTATGTTCATTATATACCTACCTATCTCAGCATATTCATTATCTATCTATCTATCTATCTATCTATCTATCTATCTATCTATCTATCTATCTATCTATCTCAGCATCTTCATTATCTATCTCAGGATCTTCATTATATACCTATCTATCTCAGCATATTCGTTATCTATCTATCTATCTATCTATCTGAAACTATATTTTGAATAACGACCTATCCGTTTAAACTTGTGCCACGACTCTTTGTCGAAGCAAAAAAAGTAAATAAATGTAAGGAAAAAAAGATTGATGGAAATGGAAAACAATTTTCACATATACAAAATAGTTTACTGTAAGCTTCTCAGAACTGACCAATAAATAGACCACTAAGAGAGTTGTTAATACATTTTCTCTACTACTTATATTTGGCGAGCATGTCTCCCGAAATGTTTATCTTATCGCCGCTGCTTTTGTTCATGTGTCAAGAGCCGGCGACAAACTTCGCACCAGATATCATTGTGATACTTTGGTGTCAACGTATCCCTGTAAGTTCAACAATTATTTTCTTCCGTGATGAAATTGTCCAGCACAGCGGTGCATTGATATTAAATAGCTCGGTACTTTATTTCTGACGAAATATTCCTTTTTCTTGGTACTTTGTTTAACTCCTGGAAGGCTAATTTACTGTTCCGATTCGCCTTTGTATTTCTCTGTCATATTTTCTAGCGTTTTTATTTTGAGTTACACAGATAGTTAACATCTGTAGTTGTTTGATTCTGATGTCTGGAATTCCTAGCACATTCCTTAAGCCACGCCTCTCAAAGCCGACAGTATATTCCTTCTTTTTACAATTATTAGTTAGTAGTCCTTTTCCTGTATTATCTTGTGCAAGGTTTTCTGGAGTTTTGGTTTCCTTCTGCTACCATGATCAAAATCTCATCTGCGTATCTGATGTTCCTAAGTTAATATTCGTCTAAAATAAATAGTTCTTCTAGTTCTTTAACGATACCATCACTGTTCATTATTTACATTATTCGGACTATTGTCCTCATCTTTTTCGCCATATTTATTACAACGTTTCGGCCGTTGTACGCTCCGGCCTTCTTCAGGAAGTTGGAATGTCGAACTGAACCGTTTATTTCGCTCACTGGAGTAGACTGTTCTAATTCCACGTGTCATGTTTAATGGATGTCAGTTATCAGTTATCTCCCGTTAATTTCCCTCTGAAAGTTCTGCACTGCCTTAACTGGGTATTGAACTCACACTCTTTGGGTCCTGTCACTGGATCTAACCAACGCCTTTATCCACTATGCTATGTATCCTTAAGGACGTTGTAATAAATATGGCGACAAAGATGAGGACAATAGTCCGAATAATGTAAATAATGTACATAATACTTCATCTCAGAAATATAGACAGATATCATCATTGTTTTTTGGTACTACAATTCTTTGTTTTTGTTTAAAAAACATAATTCGTTTTGCTGTTTCTCGCTTTATCGATAAAAATTAATTTGCGTCTTTAATATTAAAAAGAGATTTAAAAAATACGAACTGTAATTTTGTTAAATACAATTTAGTCGTTCATGGCCTTTATGAAAGGCCGCGTTTTAATATTTAGTGTGTACAATTTCCATATTTATTTACGTACCACCATTTCTTTAGAGAAAATTGGTGAACATAGGTTTCTACAAATTCCTGCTCCTTCCTTCTTCACAGAGAACTCATAATCGTCAAATCTGAGATATGATTTTTCTAAGCTGTCTTTCTCTCTATTGAAGTACATTTACTTTAATTACTGTAATTGTAGATATATCACGTTTTTACACACATTATACATGAATTTCAGTTGCATAGAACCTTAGTAGCAATCTGAAAAAAAAAACCATAGGTATTCATCTTTTTGCAGCTTTACGGCAGTATTAGGTCGAAACACAAGTTCTCGCACAATCAGCGAAGTTAAGCAACTTCGAGCCTGCTAAATTGACCTCTTGTGAAAATCAGATGCTGTAAGTATTCCAGTTCTGTTCATTATATTCACTTACGCGAAAATAACTTTCGGAAAAGGTATGAATATCTCTCTTCTCTAACCTCAGTTATGAATACCTCTCTTCTCCAACCTCAGTTATGAATACCTCGCTTCTCCAACCACAGTTATGAATAACTCTCTTCTCCACCCCCAGTTATGAATACCTCTCTTCTCCAACCTCAGTTATGTATACTTCGCTGCTCCAGCCCCAGTTATGAATACCTCTCTTCTCCAACCTCAGTCATGAATAACTTTCTTCTCCAACCTCAGCTATGAATACCACTCTTCTCCAACCTCAGTTATGAATAACTCTCTTCTCCATCCACAGTTATGGATACCACTCTTCTCCAACCTCAGTTATGAATAACTCTCTTCTCCAACCTCAGTTATGAATAACACTCTTCTCCAGCCCCAGTTATTAATACCTCTCTTCTCAAACCTCAGTTATGAATAACTCTCTTCTCCATCCCCAGTTATGAATACCTCTCTTCTCCAACCTCAGTTATGAATGACACTCTTTTCCAGCCCCAGTTATTAATACCTCTCTTCTTCAAACCTCAGTTATGAATAACTCTCTTCTCCAACTTCAGCTATGGATACCTCTCTTCTCCAACCTCAGTTATGACTACCTCTGTTCCCTAACCCCAGTTATGAACATCTCGCCTCTCAAATCCCAGTTTTGGGTTAATGAGTTGAACTTGTATCAGTAAATCATTATTATACCGATATGTATTAATGGAATGAGGTTAATGCATCGAGATGGGTTCATCTGATCGTGAGTCCCGTAATATTTTAGTTGCATAGCGACTCTACATATATTGCAGTCCTAGCTGAGGTGGATGTGTCTAAGGTATGATAGATTCATGGAACCTATACTGCTTCAGACTGTAGTTTTTTCTTCATTCTATGACTGATTGCTTTGCCATAGATTAAAGAACCAAAGTTAGCCTATTATTTACGGAGATTTGAATTCAAGGTTATCTTTCTTCATGACTGGCTTCCAGAACACAAGGAAAGACAACCTATCCAAAATTGCTACTTAACCCACAGCTGAATGAAAGTGGATTTCATTCTTTTTCCTTCAGCAGGCCGCTTCCACTGTCACCCTCACGCTGCTCGCCCACCCACCGTGCGATTGTTAACAAGTCCATTTCGGGAACTAGATTATTAATATAATGAATCCGGTCATCAGTGTGTGTTTAACTATTGTCTTATGCCAGATTAACCAAATTTTATGCCAATAGTTATTGATGCGAATAGCTGAATCGGCGAGCAAGGTTCGAAATCTGGTCTAGTCTATTTCGTTCAGATTCCAATAAATGAACTTGGAATAACCTAGAATCTGTCTCTTCCACCCAAACTGTTTTTACTAAATAACAGACTGGGATCTAACGGCATGAATGGCTGCCAGTCTAGTAGAACAACAACACTGAATTCAAATCTGCGGATAATGTAACCTAAGACAAATCTAATATTCTCATCAGTTCACAGATATCAATGAAAAATTATCCGGGGATAGTCATGATTACCTATGTCTTAAAATTCACGAAATCTAATATGCCTGGCTTTTAAATCTAATGCATCTGCTAAATGATTTATTTGGAGTGAATGCAGGCCATTTCTCAGCATGATTGTAGATACGGAACAAAACTTACTAAACGATTACCTATTAATTTTATGTACATTATCAATCAAACATCATAGATGTCTGCCTCTAAAGATTGAAGCTGACGCCGCTTAGGTTGTCCAGTTTTATCATCCAATTTAATTAATATAAAATGGATTAGGTTTTAGATGTAACTGCATTATAAAATAACAGAGTTTTCATTCAAACAGAGAAATGTGACTTTTCGCAACGGAAGACGTCTCAGATTTATTCAGTCGAGTGGAAAATAGGTTTATAATCACTAAGAAGCATCAAATAAACCAGGGTTGGTAATCATATCACCATAAAAAAATGAACATGTGTTTGCTTGTGGTTTTCTCGATTTTTTAGTGACATCAAAAGATCAGCATTTTGATTAATCCATCAAATTTACCACAACGATTGGCCTGCGGTTGATCTCAGACTCCTTCTCTTTTAACACCCTGATAAACAACCGTATTAGTGAGGCTGCTAGTACAATGTCAGAATTATAAAAATAAATTGTATGGAAAAGTAAAACTTACAGAACATCGCAATGTCATGGTCTACAAAGATTTCGTCGTATACTGTAAGTTGTCCTGGAGCAAAGTTTGAACAATGATTGCTGGACAGGAACGGAAGCTTGACACATTTCACTCACGAAAAATCTTTAACATATATTGGCAATTAAAATCTCCAAAAAACACCGTCCTGTAAATCGATGGAATTTCCAGGATGTATATCCTCATGATGGTAGATATCAACTCCGCTACAATTATATATAAAACTGACCCGATTTGGGTTTATACACCGCGTTCTTTCACTTCGTGTATGACCATGCGTCTCCACAACTTCTTATCATTTGTAGATCTATGCAATAATTTCTTTCTCTTTTATTCCCTCTTCCAGTCTTTATACTTCTTTCCATTTATAAAGCTAAGATAAGTTACTCGATGTTCCGTTCAATGACTCCTTAATCAATATATCTTTTGAGTGTCAAATAACCCAAATCTTCTTACCCTATTAAGTGTGTCAGATATTTCAACTGTCTCTTTCTAATTGTAATTACAAGAGACGTCATTAAACAAGATAGATTTACACGCATATTCCGTACATGGTACTTTCAGCATTTTTTTGTTTCTGGTGCCTGAAGTATGCTCATCATCTGTGAAAAATATGCCCAGCATTCATAGCCATATAGGAGGACATATGTTAGATGGCATTTCAACACTGTTTTTTTTTCTTTTCTGTTCAATTTCTTTACACATTGTTTAATATATGGCATAATTCTAACGATGTTCCAGTGTATCAGTTGATTTGCTGTCACATTTTTCATTGTCTGTCATAAACTTGAACAAAAAGGAACATTTCTCTACTTCCTTGATCCTGGTGTTTTGAATTCGTAGCAGACCTCCTGAGCTTTTCCGTTTGCAGACAAGCATGCATTCTGTTTTCTTATAGCGGATGACTATTTTTTAGACACAGTTTCTTTTACCACATTCGAGTTCCATAGATTTCTTTCACTTGTCTACCATTAACACTGTGTCATATATATATTTTATGTTGTTAAGAATGTGTGTTTTTTTTTTCTTCCACCCGTCATCTATTTTTGTGAAAGTGATCAGTTTGATGTAGATCAATCTGCAGGCAGAGTTAGTTCTATGAAAATATCCCGGTTTATTCTAATATATTTCCGAAATAAATCGGGTTTACTTAGCAGGTCAAATAGATCTTTGCGAACTAACTTGTCAAATGCTTTTGCTCTGTCGACGAAATATAGATATAGATATTTCTGCCATTGGTTCGTTCATTTTTCTCGCAAAAGATCGCACTAATTTTTCCAATCTACACTCTTCCTATTTCATTTCCATTCTATTTTTGATGTAAACGCTATTGATCAGAATTATGTGACATTTTAAACTGATTGCCTGAGGAGCTTGTATTCATCTTATTCTTGGTTATGACGATAAACTACACCCAACAGCTAGGCTTCAGATCAACAGAGGGTGATGCAACCTATTAATTGTGTTGCTCCCAGGTCTACCTTGACATGGGATGGTAGTACCGGTTAGGGCAACAGCTATGTGCAAATGTTGAAACAACAAACTAAAAAAAAACAATATGAAAGTATAAAAATGCATTTTTATATAAAATAGTTTACCAACTTAATTTATATAGTACAATTACAAACAATACAATTTTAATGCAAAATGGCCAGAAATATATATTTATAGTACAATTATCAACAATACATTTTATTGCAAAATTTCCAACAATACATTTTATAGCAAAATGACCAACGATACTTTTATATTCAAGGCATAAAATTGCGTTCAAATTGCATTTGTTTGAAGCGCTAAAATTATGTTTAAATCATTTGCATTTCGCCCTTAAATACCTTTTATGCCACTGAACATAATCAACCAACCAACGACTCATCGTATTCCTTTTCAGCTCCTTCCATTGTTGAATAATTATATTAAGGAAACGGCGGACGTTGTGCTTGGAACGAACATCAACCGGACCACAGCACCGGCACTGACGTATGCATAATACAAGAATATGCGGTAAAAGTTAAAATGTCTCACGGGTGGTGGATGTGTGACGCCCGGGATTTCGAATAGAACAGCTAAAACTACACTATACCTCGAACTTTCTGTGTAATGTCTTGGCAATTAATAGGGAATATCAACAAACTATAGGAATTTGCTGATGGTTGATTATGTGTGATGCGTATAAGAAATTTCCTGGTTTATTGCTTGGTTTTCCTTCGTACATATATATATATATATATATATATATATATATATATATATATATATATATATATATATATATATATAAATACGATGATATATTGTTTTAAGGTGTGCTATATTTATGGGATAAATTACTCAATATCAGAGATAGAGAGCATGCAAATATAAAATTGATTATTGATGTCAACACTCAAAGACAACAGGCTATTTCAGGCTAGACGCATTTGTCAGGCCAACGATTGCGTCTAGCATGAAACGGCCGGTCGCCTCTGAATGTTGATTTCAATGCTCACTTTTATATATATATATATATATATATATATAGAGAGAGAGAGAGAGAGGGAGAATGTGGACATCCGGGAGAATGTGGACATATATATATATATATATATATATATATATATATATATATATATATATATAAAGCAAATTCAAATGTAACTTTTTCAATCTCTCTCTCTGTCCCTCTCTCTCTCTCTCTCTCTCTATATATATATATATATATATATATATATATAGAGAGAGAGAGAGAGAGAGAGAAAAGGAGAAATAGGACATCTGAATTTGCATTACATATGAACTACTAATCATAGCCTGATAATCATATGGAAGCATGGTCCTGATTGTAATTATGCAGTGTTGATTTCTATGTTAGAATTTGTCAACCTGAATATGGAATTTCCGATGATGATGGCGTATAAGAAATGCGGAAACCAATTTTCTCCATTTTAACAGGAATAATGTATTGGTCTTCAAAGAAACCTTTAAAGTTTATGTCGCGGCTCCTCGATGAATACAGTTGCTGTTCTCCTACCCGCGAAAAAGGTCGCATCGTTGCGGCTTGGTTTCCCACGGACGAAGGTGAAAGACCACAAAATCTCTAAAGTATGTTCAAAGAGATCCAACAGAGCGGTACCATAAACATCTTGAAAGCGTTACAAATAAAACCTATTTATTTGTCTCCCCCCCCACTACGTCTTGCTTTTGTATATGTTCTTAGATTTCCCAGTTTGGAATAATACATATGCATTTCATATTAGCATATCTTACGTTCCTCTACTCTCGTTTAATATATAAAATGTTTCATATTCAAATGCTTTTCATAAGGAATTTGTTCCGATTACTCTGGTACTTTCTTATGTGCTGATATATCACTGTCTATATTGAACTTTGAGAAAACCACAATATATTTTATCTTTTAAGCATTTGTTATTATGCTCTTTGGTATATTTGAATGTAAAACTGTGTCAGATTTCAGCTTTGTTACATATAGAGTAGTGCTGTAAATTAGAAAGAAGCAAATGAACTGGTATTTTGTCTTAAGTGAAAGGTAAAAATTCAAGACGACTTAGATCAATTTTTCAGTTTTAAAAAGACAAGTATGATTTGATATTTTGTCTGATTAACACGTTTTACAGGGTCCAAATATACGATTCCAATAGAAAAATAGATCATATATTATGCGTGTCTGATATCTTTTGAGTAATATTCTGGTACAATAAGATGGAAAGTAGAAGTGAAAAAAACATTTTTGACTAAATTTTAAATATAATTAGAAGATGGTCGGACAAATTAAAACTTGTACTAGGATTATCACTCAATTGCAATTCACAGTGCCAGATAATGGTAATAGGCTTGGTTTAGTTTTTTTTTTTTTTTTAGTTTTGTTTTGTTTTGTTTTTTGTTTTACGGCATATCAAATTCAATGGGTTATTTAATAATGACAAGATTTTTATTGCTGGTAATGTATTTTTTCAGAAATGGATTGCTGCTAAATTGTTTTTCCAAAAATGATTGCTGGTAATATTTTTTTCCTTCAATAACTTATTTTTCTTCAAACATGTAATGATGTATTGCCTGTAATTTTTTTTTCAGAAATTTATTGTTGGTGTTTTTTTACAAAAATATATTGATAGTATTAAAATCTATTTTTAAACTTTCATGGTGTTTTTACCCCAGTTTGGGCGTTAACTATTTACCGATATCTGGGACCCCTAACAGGTGCTACCACGCCTGGTCAGGGAGGACCTGGGAACCCCAGTAATTAAGAGGTGATTCCACGCTCCTCAAAACCAGAGCATTGTTCTTGCTGTTGGATGTAGTTTATCGTGTTACCCAGGACGAATGCAATAGGCTTTCTGAAATTATAAAATTATCTGATAAATGTAAAAGCTTTAAATATACACAGGATAGGTTCCAAGCATGCTAAAAACAAAAGTAACTTATGAATTATTTTTTTAAACATTTTAGGTAAGTATTTTTATGCGTCAATTTTTTATTTACATTATGCTTCTCTACAGTGTGAATGTAACGCAGCGGCCTGAATCTGCGAAGAATTTTAGTATTTGCCTTGCAGATTATTAATATTTTCAGATAATAATTTCTGTTTTTTCAACAGCGTGACAAATTCATTGCTGGAAAGTGGATGGAAGGCTGAGTACAATTGATTGACGGGATCTTTCTTCGGTGTCTCGTGAAAGACACTCTTCCTCGTGAAGGCTCAAATCACTGCCTCGTTTGAGTAAATTGATATCGAACTCTGCGAGCGTTCGTGACATTCTGTGCCTGCTTGGCTACTTTTGCACTTACATCAAGAAGTAGGACATACTGGACATTGCAAGTAAAACATTTTTTGTCAGAATTTCATTGAACAATCGACATGCATGTTGTGCATTAAATATAAAAGCCAAAGCGATTATCGATGGTTAGAAATTATTACAATCAGTACGGAGAAAAAAGTAATTATATGCTATAGTACACGGTAAGTGAAAAGTTTCTTGTATATTCTTGTAAATCACGTTGCTAATATTAATCGTGAAAATATATTTCACTTCCGTTTCGTCAATGGCTTGATGAAAAACTTCCGGGAAAAGAAATCTAAATTCGGGAACCGACTAAATGCTCTCCAGACATGAACATACTGATGTGTTTAAGCAGTGGCTCATAAAAGACAGTGTTTATCAGGAAAAGGGCTTGTATTATTCAGAAATTGAAGGCGGGAATTACTGTAAATATTGAGGAAATTGGTATCGAAAAATTGCGCGCGTGCCTGACACTCAGCGCGTGCTCAGCTACAATTTTGCATAGATCACAACGGAAGTTAATTTGAACATATCAAGTAAACGAGATTCGTAATGATCTTTAATTTTCCCCGGACAAATGGTTAGATAAACACGTCTCATTAATTTCTACTTTCTTGTGCACCGTACTAAAATGGCCAGCAATCAACTGACCTCTGTAAAAACAAATCGCGCTCTAATTTTTCTCACCTATTATATTAATATGCGAAAGTCTCTCTCTCTTCTCTCTCTCTCTCTATCTATCTATCTATCTCTCTCTCTCTCTCTCTATATATATATATATATATATATATATATATATATATATACATACATACATCCATCCATATATATATATATATATATATATATATATATATATATATATATATATCTTTATGTGTAGAAGATTGAGTTTGAGAGGCTATTCGAGGATATTCCGTGAAATCCCAGATACGCATTTTTATGCAAGGCTTGTAATAAGAGAAATTATGCGATTTTGATTCCGGAGGTCATTCCAGATCAGCAAAGGTCAACAAAGTGCACGGCATGCCATTTTAGCCATAAGAAGCAATTACTAGCAAAATTGGCTGAGATATTAACGTTACCATGAAATATAAAAGTGTTTTTTTGACCTCACAAATGGCGGGTCGGTTAAGGTGCAGTTTAAGCTCCGAGGTCACATGAGGTAATTGGAAGCAGGATAACATTCTGACTTTTATGATCTGAATTGAAACTAAATAATTAGATTCTTGGCGGTAAATTTGTAGGTGGAGGTAACTTGACGTTAAATGATGACACGATAGGTAGTGTTGACTTCAAAGATCATTGATGTGATCAGAGGTCACTTACGGATTAAAAATGAATTTTTCAGCCTACGAAAAGGAATTAAATGGCGGATTTTTTTTTCTTTTACTATCTGAAAAACTTAGAAATATTTTTCATACAAATATTCTAACATTTTTGGATTAACCTTGTTTCTTCCAGCGTTTTAATATAAAAAACGTCGTAAATCTAAAATGAAAAATCATACAATAATGCTTTCTACGTATACGTAGAAAGCATTATTGTATGATTTTTACGTATACGTAGAAAGCATTATTGTATGATTTTTACGTATACGTAGAAAGCATTATTGTATGATTTTTACGTATACGTAGAAAGCATTATTGTATGATTTTCATTTTTACTCCCATAAAGATACATGCAATGAAAAATAAAGAACACATTTACAAGCTAACAAAACAAACTCTAGTGTACGTTCAACTGTACAAGTCAGTTAATAAATATTTAAAATGTCTGAAGATGTTTAGAACACACGGGAAATGCTAAACCCAGACCAAAAGAACCAAATAATATATATTACTAATCTAAAGAAGCATACAAAAAAATCAAAGAACCAATAACCTAAAAAATAGTAAACAGATTCTTCGGCATGTTCAGCTGTAAAAGTCAGTTAACAACATTTCCAGTAATATCTGAAGACATTCAGAACGCTTTTGAGATGTCCAAGTCCTTTGATATGAATGCCTTTGCTAAAGCTAGCCTTAAATAAATAATGAAACAACTCTTCGTTAAAATGTCAAGAGGCTATTTACACATATCATCTAAAATATCCTAACTGGGATAAATAAAATCAAGGATCAGTTTATTTACAATTTTGAATCATCCCGATTTGAATTAATCGTGACACTCACATTTACACGTACCTTTAACAAGAAGAAACGTTATGCCAGATAAGGAACCAAAACCATGAATCTCCATCCTTTTCCTATAGCCAGTTCCATGAAATTGTTTCTAGGGATTCGTTCTCAAACACTCTACATAGTGGCATCAAATGAATGTAGAACTAAAACTGTGTATGTAGAACTTTGTCAACTTGTATTACGTGCCTAAGATTACCATATTGGTGGTTGTGTGTCAACACGTAGTGGCGACAGTCGGTTTCATGCTAGATGCAATCGTCAAGTCACGTGGTCTAGGATGAAGCAGACTCTCACCTCGAAGTGTTGACGTCCGTGTTCACTTTGATATTCACACACGCTCTATCTCTGATATTGCGCAATTTATCCCATAAATATGGAACATCTTAAGACTATATTTATTTATTCATATATATATATATATATATATATATATATATTTTTCAACATAGTTGCCATTGCGATTCTCACAATTCTCGCAACGGTGTTTAAATCCAATTTGTGAAGAAGCTTTCATTCTGTTTGCAAAAAAGTCATCAACAGAAGGTATGACTAGAATATTGCTGTGATACTGGTTATCAGCCAATTGTTGTTCATGTACTGGAACAGATGATAATCAGCTGGAACCAAATAAGAAGAATAAAGAGGAGATCAATAGCAGCCATTGAAAATTAGGCCGTGTATGCTAGTTAAATATTCTGGAGGAACGAAACTCAGTGTTATCAACCTTAGAAACGAAACTCAGTATTACGAAACTAATTGCCAACATTCGAAATTCAGTATTACCAACTCATTACCAACGTTCGTGTGATTATTCTATTCAGTAACCTTCTCTAGGTTACAACATTTTGGCGACGAGAATTAGACAATATTACAACAGTTAGATACAAAGGAAAGAGTATTGAACTGTTGTGTAATGTCGATGTCCCTATATAGTGAATGCCGGACAGTATCATCACGGATAAATAAGAGACTGAGGCAAAATAAATTTGGTTCTACAAAAGAATGCTGAGAATATCATAGACTGAACATATGTGTAACGACAAAATTTTAGAGAAAATGGAAACAAAAAGGACACTTTCACCTAACATTAGAATTTATATTTCTAGAGCACAGTGTTGATATAGAATGGAAAAGAGAAAGGCTCAACAATTTGGTGTAGTACTATACCTTCATTGTATGATCCTTTTGAAGATATTCAATAAACAGAACGTCTGTTGCAACCCCGCCTCAAAAAATTGTTTCTGTCACCATCCCTGCAGATCAAACGATCTTTGGAGCAGGTCAATAGGGGTAAATCTACTGCATGTCTATTTGTCTTTGACTGAAAACGATGAACCCAACACTCATCCTGGATTAGAAAACGTCTAAGCAATACAACAATGTTTCAAACAATGTTATATTTTCTGTTTTGTGATTAGCCTGGTGCCCTATTGATCAGGTGTCAAACGACGTGGCATGTACGGATCAAAAACCTTCATCAGGACAATTTTATTGGGCAGAATATTCCCAATCTCTATCTGTATATGCTAATAGAATTGGCTTTTTGATCTATAATCAATCGCCTGCCATCCATGACCATGAAGTGAACGCGATGAATACTGTTCCCAGTGGTGGCAGTTGCAAGACATCCAGCCCGTGCGTCATCTTCGAAACTCTCTATTTCTCTCTTATATTCAGTTGCAAAATTTTGCCCTGTTGATGTTGGAGTGCCATCTCGGAATGTAGTAACCATGTCACCCAAATCTCTTTGACGGATAAATCCTTTTTTTCTAAAAATACCACTACTTTCTAAGATGGTGCTATTCTTTATTTTTAAAGATTGTTTGAATTGTGCAGTCATTTATCAGTTTACCGGGAAAGAAGCAATGCAGTTATTAATAATAAGTGTTGAATGTAATTCATGCAAGATTTCACAGTTTTAACTTTCATAGACTTATGGACTTTTCAGATCAGTGGCGTATACGGGGAAGCTATTTCTCTTTTTAGAATATTTAATTCTCGTGTGATTCTCATTTGGTTTCAAATCTTGTTTATATGACTTTGGTGATAGGCACAATCGATCTTTCCATGGAAAATTCTTCTGATGGTAGGAGCCGATCAAGGTTAAATTCGGCGAGCCTTTGCTATTTAACCTCTTTATTTTTCCGTCGTTCTTGTTAAAAGCAAATAAATAAATAAATAAATAAAAATAAATAAATAAAATAAAATAATTTGCCACCAGAGTGGATAATTCATTATTAATCCCTCCCAGTTTATCTACTAATAGCGACGCCAGTCCTACTCAGAACGAATTGGCACAGTAGCATTTTTCGGTTTGGATTATATATGCCCTGTCCAACAAAGGTGTTTCCTTAATGATGTTGGCTTCGATGCTGTTGGTTTGATCTTGATCAAATTCTGCGAAAGTGGAGATATAATCCCGCCAGTCAATATTCATAAATGATCTGATTTTTTAATGGTGGCAAAACATGGTTCATGTAACATACCTTTAATGTAAGACTGAAATGACAACCACATCTTACAACTATAACATAGTTTCTTTTTAGGTCAACTTTCCAGGAAACTACGGTGGTGGTAATGATTCCCAAATAAATCAACTGAAGTGAGAAACATTATGGACAGCTAACTAGTAGGGTGTTGCGCCTATTTAAAGCAGGAAGAACGCTAGAGCTGCTATAGTTTCTCATTGGAAGGATTGTCTGTTCTAGATACGTACAGAAAAGATTTCGTTAGGTGTGATTGCCACGAATTTAGTCCGCAACAGATCCTAAAAATTCTCAAGATAATTTATATCTGACGCTTGCAGTTGAAGTCAAGGAAATCATCCGAGTGTTTTGTAATAAGTGCTTTTAATACTAAAGTTCATGAATTCCAAGGCTCAAAAGCCACTCAAAGTAGAGGGTTAATGAATAAGTTAGTAAGTTTAATCATAGGATTAGTTAGGAGAGGTTTGGTCGGTTGTATTTTTTTTGTTTGTTTATCAACACCTCTATAGGTTATTTACTGCCGAAATCTAAATATGAAAATTCAAGCTTTATAATTAATTAAAAAAAGAATGACATTATTTTATGATTAAATTATAATTACTTATATGGATTTTTTTAAATCAAGTCTTCCAAAATCAAACGAGGAGTGGAAATTGTTCCTCCTTACAGGATATGCGATTTATCAGAGACCACATTAACAATGTATGTCATATCTTCAATTTTACTATAAAGATATATTGTTTGTTAATTCCACTACAAAAAATCTATTGTTGGTATGTTTTTTTTATATAAAAAATGTATCGCTTGTACATTTACACTTTCCTTTTTTTTTTTCTTTTTCGCTAGGGGGTTCATTATTTGCCCGTAGATGTGACCCGAACAGGCGCTACCGCCCCGGATAAGGGTGGACCTGGGAACAGCAACATTTAAGAGGTGGTTCTATTCTCCTCAAAACCTCCCCTACCCCGATCTTGCTGCCGGATGTAATTTTGTAGTGCTATATATATATATATATATATATATATATATATATATAGGAAGAAATATAGTTTTAAGGTGTATTATATTTATGGGATAAAGTGATCAATGTCAGAGATAGAGCGTATTCAAATATAAAAGTGAAAATTGAAGTTCACTCTCAGTGGTAAAAGGCTGTTTCATGCTAGATGCATTCGTCTGGCCAACGAGTGCGTCTAGCATGAAGTGATGAATTCAGTGTCCCACACACACACACACACACACACACACACACACACACATACATACATATATATATATTAAATATTTATTCGAAAATTATAACATAAACATGTTATAAAATCACTACAAAGAATAGCCATTTTTATATACTTCTGGTGTCTTATCAAGAGCCGGTATATATATATATATATATATATATATATATATATATATATATATATATATATATATATATTATGATTAATATACTATACGTGGAGAGAGAAAATATATATGCATGTGTACACATATAACTATGCATTATATGACATTATGCATATAAGATATAAGTATAATGGCAAAGTAGGTGTAGTCTCTAAGAAAGCTTTAATCAACTGAGAATACATGGTTTGCGTATATTCTCTTTTTATAGTCAGAGTAAACAGAAGTAGATCTCTGGAGATTCCCGAAACAAGGGGAAATCCCTCTTTATCTTTCATAACAGTAACGGCGCAAGATTGTATTACGTTTACAAACAGGAATAATGAATATAATATATAAAACAATAAAAGACAATGCAGAAATCTTTACGGTAGCAAAATTAACGCGCAAATAATGTGAAACTTAAAAAAAGAGGTGATATGATGTATGACAATGTGATAATTGAAATTTTAAAAAAATGCCATAACACACACACACACACACACTCATATCCCCCCCACAAAAAAAATTCCTTACAGACACAAACTTATTGATAGAAATTCTGCGATGAATTGCTTCTGCACTATTTATCTTTAAATTGTCACTGCAAAAACGATGGAAAAACTAAATATGGCTTCACGATTGTGTGTGAGCATGAATCAGGCTATCGCCACTTGGTGTTGACTTCACTGTTTATTTTATATTTACAGACGTTCCATCCCTGATATTATGCACACTAACCCATAAATATAGCATACCTTAGAACTATATTATATATATATATATATATATATATATATATATATATATATATATATATATACACGCAGGCACATACACAAGCACACAGACATACACATACACGCATATATATCGTAGCTGGACACTTGTAGTCTACTAGTGCGGCTCACCAATCCCTACTGAAGACGCCTGCTATGTGGTTTATACTCTAACTATGATGAGCAGACATTAGTCACCTTTTCTGGGAAAGAGCGTGTTATCTAGCGTGATTAACAATGTGAATAAGGCCAACACGCTCAAGTTCTCGGTTACGATGATTGTGACTTCGTGCTAGCACGCACGCACACACACACACACATATATATATATGTGCTTTTTTTTTGTGTGTGTGGGTGGGTGTATTGATGTAATAGAAAAACAGATTAATAATCGAAAGTTGGTTATTATTTAAGTGTTTTATTTGAAGAAGAATACAGAAGCAGAGCGTAAAATTATAATTATTTAAAAAAAAATGATTCCATCGTGATATAGAAATTATTGTTTCGAATCTGAAACTCAAGCCTTAAAGTTTAATTTCAAATTAAACTTAAAATTCTTCATATATATATATATATATATATATATATATATATATATATATATATATATATATATATATATATATATAAAAGTACTTACATGTGAAATATTATAATACTAGGTTTTATATAAAAGAAAAGTTTACTGAATCAGTGAAATTAAGTAACCATTTCTGCTGTCATAGTCACATAAAAAAAAAATGTAACCTCATATACATACTTAAACTTAATGTTAAAATAATCCTACATAATATAATGGATTCTTATACATTTAACTGTTCTTAAAAAGAATATAGTAAAATAAAAATTAAAAAGGAAAATATTTCAAATCGTAGTTAAATAAAAAGTATTAGAAAAAAAAATCTTTAAATTTAAAAAATGACGTTGAAATTTTTTTACCGTTAACAATTTTTTTTTAAAAAAATATTCAGACGACATCCATTCAACTGATGTCAGGTTTCAGTGTAAAATACATCCCTACCCCTTACCAAATTGTAGCTAATAACTGATACAATGATACTGACATGAGGAAAATCTAGACATCCCTTGTTCAATTTGAGTAGAATATTCTGTAACCATGGAAACGTGATTTTAGCTGTGTCTTTAAAACCCGGTAATTTTTAAAAAGTTACTCCAAAATTCGCTTGAAGATGAAATGGAACTAATGCTTTTAATTTAATTGCAAAAATAAAATTAGGGGTTTTTAGCTTCTATTTTTGAAACGTGGTTGGAACTGTGTAGCGAAAATAACCATATCTTAAATCAATTAATTTATAATATATATATATATATATATGTGTGTGTGTGCAACATATTTTCATTCGAACTGGTTTAGACGTATTATGTGTATTTATTTTATTGAAACTTAAACAATAAAATGTTCTATTTCGGTACCCATTTAGAGTCTATTTTATTCATAGCCCGTTTATTTATCTTTGAGGCTCTCAAAAGGAATCTTCCTTTTTTGTCAAATTGGTTGCAGCCTTTTAATTTAGACTAACTAGGTAAATAACAGAAACCACACATTTGTGACCGTCGATATCTAGTATAAATTAATAGTATATCTGAAATCACTTGCATCTTATCAAGTAAATCGATCTCCCCTATTTCATTTCGACATATTGAACGCCAAAGTTATGCATGAGATTGAAGTGTCTCTGCTAAAGAGTAAAATGTTATGGCCAGGCGTCTCGGCCAGAACATTTTCCTACTGGCTCGGCTTATTTTCAATCTATCGGGAAGGAGATGTGCTGTTCTCTTCGAATAATAGGCGCCTACAGTACGTACGTACGTACGTACTTCTTTACAATGACTTCTTCAATTTAACTGGCCGGAACGAGTCATCAGAACCGCCACTTTATTAAATATATATGAGACATATCACATTTTATACATGTCCAGTCTGGCACGATCGTTAGACTTGAACAGTTAACCTACTTACAATTCTTCGTATGTGCGGTCAACAGGTGCAATAGCCTGAAAGAAAGGGATTCTACACACGAATGATCATATGCCCATAGTGAGTACTGAGCCATGATAATGAACAAAGGGTTTATACAGTGTATTGCCATATGTGAGTGACTATCTTAATACACCACTTAATTTTAACGTTGTAAGCGTATTGCTTTATTTACTGGCGTGCCCGTATATTTATTGTTGTGTAAATTGAAAACAAATGTAGGCAGTAGCAATTTTTATTTTTCGTCACTACACACAAATAAGTATATAGTTAGCGAGCTAGCTAGCTGTAGGGATAGATAGATAGATAGATAGATAGATAGATAGATAGATAGATAGATAGATAAAAATAACATTTAAATAGAGATTGTTTAAACTGATATCATTTCCTATTATTGAAAAATTAGTTTAAGTGTCTACTCGTTTTTGAATTGATATCCGTGTTATTTTAAACAGTGAAAATAATGTAATTCAACTTAAATTAATTTAAAAAAATAAAACTTGAAACGAAATACTATAGCAATAGTGTGTTTTCAGATTGAGTATATCTGTAAAGGGACACAATTAATAAAATTTAAGAGGAACAACTTTTTCTAGCCGACGAAATTTGACCACTTAGGAACGTCATCAAACAAATGTAGAATTTATTTTGTTACACGTGTCTCTATAAAAGAAAGTCATTGGCTTATCGAGGGTTTTAGATTTGAGAGATTTCCTGAATTTTCATCAGGTGGTAGAACATGAATGAATGCTCTCAAACATATCTTCTTAGAATGTCACGAATCCGATCCTTTCCAAAATACTTTACACAAACTATCAACAGACATCTGTTATAATAACGCTCAATTTATATATCAACGTCATATTGTTTTAGCTTATCTAGTAGATCAACTAAACAAAGGCGAACATACAATGGAATTTATATACTAAATGGAAAAACAATTCCTTACCGTTCATAATTATCAAGCTACACCTCATTAACAGTTTAAAACTCGATGTCCACCGGAACTTATCAACAAAAATATCCTAATAAATTCCTATTCTCATCTTAACAACAAAATAAAATCCAGCATAATCATCGGTTTCTACCTAAGAGCAACAAAAATATGCAGCTCGGATTAGGTAAATGAAAAGGGGAAATACATTGAAAGCGCTTTCATACTTCGTATCCGTCATTATTTTATATTTACTGTGAAACAAAAGGTCCATAAAATATTCCAAAGAAAAAGTCTCCTCTTGAGAAACCCAGTGAATTTAAAAAAAAAAAACACACACACATTATCCTGACTACTAATTCTTTCACATCTAAAATTGAAAAAAATCTATCTAAACTCAATATAAAAAAAAAAAAAATTACTATATACAAAACAATAACAGACATAGTCAATACTAAACAAAATAATAAGTTAAAACCTGGAGGTGGAGTTTGCTACATAACCTGTAATACTTGTCACAACGTAATATATAGAAATCTAAATAAAAGATTATATGAACACAAAAGAGACGATTTACAAAATAATACGTTAAATGCGTTAGTTGCCCACCGTAACGAGACTGACCACAATTTTGCGTTAACAAATGCTACTCTCACCCTGGCTCCAACAGTATCACCCCATTCCTGGCGAATCTTCGAATATTGTAATTTGGAATACTTACCTACAAAGGTGATAGAAAGAAAAAAAAATTCGGTCAGATAAAAAAGTTCTAAAATTCATTGCAGCCTTCATTCATGCGTATGTGTATTCAGATCAACATAACAAATTTAGACCGATGAAGTCCTGAAGAACGAATTGCGTCACAAATAAACACTTTCCAATTTGCTATACAATTTCCCCAATACTGTTCTTCATATATAAAGTATGTAAATATCATTCTCTCTCTCTCTCTTTCTATATATATATATATATATATATATATATATATATATATATATATATATATATATATATATATACACGGAGAAATGGAGACAGTAATAGTGAGTGAATGAAAGATAAATCGATAGATATAATTAAATAACACTAATAGTTTCAGAGAACTAGCTTACCCCGTATCTTTGTAAAGTAATCATTGGCAGCTGCTTGAATGCAACTTTAATATTGTAAGCCCCCGTGAATGTTTATAAACATTTTAAAGTGTTACATATATAATTATATATACATAGGATGTGCATGTAGCTTAGTGGTTACCGATGTGAATATATATATATATATATATATATATATATATATATATATATATATATATATATATATATACGAACAATTAGGATTAAATCCCCTGTTCATGGAGTCAGTTTTTAGTAGCGGACTGGTTAGTTGGGGAAAGAAAGAGGGAGAGCATCAGAGATGTCAGAGAGGAGGAAATGACAGAAAATTGCCTAGTTACAAGAAGTAATGTGGGGTATTATATTACGGATGTAGGAGTGCGGAGAAAGAGAAAAACAACCCGATGAGCTGACCTACATTTTAATGAATATCTTATGAATGTCCGGCCCGCCTTCTTCCCTAAGAAGAAATCCCCTCCTCTCCGGATTAGTGTGATACACCCAGATACTGATCTGCTGAGGTCACAACTGGCAATGGGGTATGAGTGGCCGGAGAGGATCACTGTGACTTGGTCAAAACACTATGCCTCGCAGAGGAGAGGAAAGCCAATAGAGGTCAGCATTACACCACTTTTGCCTCTGCTTCAGGATCAGGCCCGCTTATTTGCTAGTCAAGAATGTAATGGACAAGATCAAGGTGATCGTAGCTTTGCTGAACCCTTGACAAGAGTCACTCATTGCTGCTGACCAGACAATATACGCCGCAGCCAAGCAGGTCCAATGGAACTGGCCTGATGTCTAAGGTGAGGACAAGTTCGTCATAATGTTCGGAGGCTTATATATAGAGATGGTGGCACTGAAGTCAATTAGAACTCTACACCAGGACAGTATATGCTCGAAGTTGCCAGAAACAAATCTGCCAGTCTAGGAAATGCTATCATTGATTCCACGAGGGCTCCTGTCGAACTACTGTCCTGGTACGTACACACACACACACACACACACATATATATATATATATATATATATATATATATATATATATATATATATATTACAACCCCCGAAAATAAAAACTTACAGACAGAAACTTAGCTATAGAAATTCTGCGAGTAGTGGCTTATTTAGATATCGGACTATTTATCTTTAAATCTTCACCACAAAAATGATTTATGATACAGAAAAACTAAACACATATCTTGAAAAATAATTTAATTAAGGTGATCGGAACTTGGATCGGACGAACTGACATCTAGCGGAACAAGCCTAGTATACTCTAACAAGACCAGAACACACAACGTCATGGCCAGCACGACTATTGATTCACAAAAAGACAGAGTGCTTCCAAAAAAGTTCCGACAGCCAAAATATACATAAGTCTTGGGTAAACCTGTTGTGTGAGTTTCTGTTATTTACCAAAGTCTCTCCGGGATGATATTATTAAGAAGTCAAATAAACCGTTCTTAGATTCATAGTCGAATATCGAATATCATGGTCTGAACCATAACGTTTTAACCCCCCCTCCAACAAAGACCGCTGTTATAACCACTCTGGTGTATATATATATATATATATATATATATATATATATATATATATATATATATATATATATATTTACATTTCTCATTATATAATATTACGAATAAGATGGAAAATGAAAGGAGAAATCAGAGAAAAATACAAAAATGCATTTAAATACTAAAATCAAAGCATAACCGATTCATGCTTGCTTTTGTTTTTGAAAGATAAAACATGTGATCCCCCTGTCTTCTGCTTATTCACGATCTGATATCTCAGTTAATTACTATTCTTTATGTCTCTTATTTGAATAATAATTGTAATAATAATATTATAAGCTTACTGACATAGTAGTATAATCTGAGAGAAACACCTTCATAAAATTATCGAGAAATTGCCCAAATACAAGGACCTGAATATCGAGATTAACAGGATATGGGGAATGAAGACTGAAACTGTACCAATAGTAATCGGAACTCTGAGGCTCATGGGAAAAGGAATGGGCAATTTTACTGTCACAGGTAACATCAACATACAAGTTGCATTGAGAATCACCCTGCTAGGAGTATCCCTTACACTAAGAAAAGTGCTATCAATTAAATGACAATTCTATTATAGGGCCTAAATATCATATTTTCGTCCAGGGTCTACCGTATACAAAGCAGGAAGTATGACACACAAACAACAGCAGCAGCAACAACAACAACAACAACAACAATAATAATAATAATAATAATAATAATAATAATAATAATAATTCCCAAAGTGCATAAGCACATTCTATGTTTTTTCTAATATTTATTTCGCATTACTTGGAATCTATCGTATTCACTTAGCACGTTTTAACGTGCGACTTTACATTATTCAATGGAAAAAAAAAATCGTAAAAATGTCAATTAAATGAATATCAAGATCTCGCAATAAAAATAGCGACATATAAAAAGGTGAAAATATTTTGGAATGGTATGTCCAAATGAGGATAACCATTTTTAGGTCATATTATGTTCCCGCTATTTACCCAGTTGAGTTAAAAAGAATTCTTCAACCCGTTTTATGTATATAGGGGTTTCTTTATCTTTTGAAAATAAGAGCTGATTCATCTTGGGAGCGTCAAAGATAAACAAACGGACAATTTGATAATTGCTATGCATAAAAGAGACTGTAAATGTGTAACGAAATAGAAAAATGTTCTTTTTATTTTACAATGTATATTTATACATATCTATTTATCTATGTATCTATCTATCTATCTCTATATAAGATTATTACTATTTGAGTTGAAATGCAGTTTTTTTTTTAAGAACAATGAAAGAAAAAGAAAAATTAAAACCTACTTCTACTTATATTGCATTTCGTGGAAGATTAAGAAAAAAAAAGCAAATCGGCAAAATTTTCTTGTCTCTTTTTAATATTTTAAACTCATCTCTATTCATTTCTCTACTTCAGTGTGTTGCCTGGACTCGTTCAATCGAAATCATCTCGTTACACCGTTCGCACAAACACACGGCATATTTACGTAAGCAGAAATTTCAATATAGGTCACGATCGGAATCGATAAAAACGTTGTTTGAAATACTTATACAAATTCAGGTGATTACTCCATTAAATATAAAGACTAGTCGTGTTTGGTTCCTGTATTGTTTTCGTCTAGATCAGTATTCTTAGGTAGATGCCTTCTTCTTTCAGGAGGGGGTGACTCGTTTGCATTATCCGTTCGTTTTTGTTCTTCAATAGCAAGATTGGATTACTGAAAATAATCAAATTCCGTTTCTGTATCGGGAATATGATTCTGTTCTATGACGGTACCATATTACAGTATTTGATACGGATGTCCTTTAAGTAACAGAATTTTTCTATGTTTACAAAACTCTCATCAAATTTTTGTAGGCGACATGAGTGAACTCTGACATAGTGTCTTCCCTGTTCTAATAATCTTTCAGTGGAGGTAATGAATAGTTTTACCTTCAAATGACTTCTACCTCCACAGGTCTACATGTGGGTTTTGGTTTTTTGCTACCCAGTCACCTTCAGTCTTGAAAATGTTAAATGCAATGACAATTGTCATCTTCTGCCTTCTTAATGCATATTCATTTTACTGTAATGTGTCCTTCATTCTCCTTAATAATGTTTTGTTTTTCTCATAGTCTCTCACACTCAGGGAGTTGTAGCACCTGTTAGGGTCCAGCTATGGGAAAAAAAGTGATCCTCAAAACCAAAGCAAAGCAATAGGAAAATATAAAAATACACTTTTATAGTTAAAAGAGAAAAAAAACAGCAATATATTTTTATATAAGAAATGCCAACTATACCGGTTTATAGAAAAATTACCAACAGCAAAATTTATAGTAAGAATTACTAACAACGCATTTTATAACAAAATGGACAAAAATATATTTTATCTGTAGTTGGATACATACAATTGCGCTCAAAATATATTTAGTTGAATCCACGAAATTCTGTTTAAAATATTTAGATTTCGATATTAAATAAAACATAGAGTTTGATATGCCACTGACCAAGATCAACCAGTCATCTCAGTGTAACGCGCTATGTTTAAATGACTTTATTACTCTGCTTTTGTGAAGTGGATAACAAATGACATACTGTATTTTTTATTGATAAGACACGTTGTGGTAGAAGCCACATTCTTCTTTTGAAGATAAGTTTTATAAAAGGAAGAGATTTAGTCATATGTGAAATATTTTTATTGAACCAAAATACAATAGTTTTTTTCTCATATTCCCTCAAATGTTTGCAGCAGTCTTGAGACTACTTCAATTGCAAGAATCCGCAAGAAGAATCGAATTGGCGGTGAATTTTGACTCTCCGATCATCGCACTGAGGTGATTTAAAGAAGCATAAATAGTAGTAAACATCAAGGATTTATCAGAGTGACTAGCAGTACTTATTTTATATGCTATATTTTTTAGAGTAATTTGGCAATAGAGGATTGTTACGGTCCAGTTTAGGACCAAGGGAGAACAACAGGAACACAAGAGTAGAAATAACGAAGGTACATTACACGAAATAATAATACAAGATGTGGAAGGTGTTAGTATGACTGTCAGTCTGGTTTGGAGTGAACTACTATCGGCTCGACACGATACGATATTTAGTTGCCCCCCTCCCCGTGGCACAAGGCCGAGTTTTACGTGGTTTTTACGATCCCGTAAGTTCGGCCAAAAAATGCCTGTAGATACTGCAAAAAAAGAATCGGTTTGGTCAAACTCCCCGAACGAGACTCTGCCCTTCGGGGGAGCCTCGTCCGGGTTCCTCTCTGCACAGATGCAGAGAGTTCGACCGTCAAGCCGAGAAGCTCGGCTTGATTCGGTATCTAGCACCCACCCCACGAGGGTTGCATGTGGCACAAGGCCGAGTTTATCGTGGGTTCCCGAGCCCGTAGGCTCAGCCAAAAAATGCCCGTATAACCCGTATAAACGAGATCGGGTTGGTCATTTCTCCCCGAACGAGACTCTGCCCTTCGGCGGAACCTCGTCCGGGTTCCTTTCTGCTCAGAGGCAGAAAGTTCAACCGTCAAGTCGAGAAGCTCGGCATGATTCGGTATCTAGCCACCCCCCCACGAGGGTTGCATGTGACACAAGGTCGTTTTTATCGTGGGTTTCCTGAGCCCGTAGGCTCAGCCAAAAAATGCCCGTATAACTCGTAAAAACGAGAATAGGGTGGGTCATTCACCCCGAACGAGATTCTGCCCTTCGGCGGAACCTCGTCGGGTTCCTTTCTGCTCAAAAGCAGAGAGTTCGACCGTCAAGTCGAGAAGCTCGGCTTGATTCGGTATCTAGCCACCCCCCCACGAGGGTTGCATGCGACACAAGGTCGTTTTTATCGTGGGTATCCTGAGCCTGTAGGCTCAGCCAAAAATATGCCCGTAGAACTCGTAAAAACGAGATAGGGTAGGTCATTCACCCCGAACGAGATTCTGCCCTTCGGGGGAGCCTCGTCCGGGTTCCTCTCTGCACAGATGCAGAGAGTTCGACCGTCAAGCCGAGAAGCTCGGCTTGATTCGGTATCTAGCCCCCCACGAGGGTTGCATGTGGCACAAGGCCGAGTTTATCGTGGGTTCCCGAGCCCGTAGGCTCAGCCAAAAAATGCCCGTATAACCCGTATAAACGAGATCGGGTTGGTCATTTCTCCCCGAACGAGACTCTGCCATTCGGCGGAACCGCGTCCAGGTTCCTTTCTGCTCAGAGGCAGAAAGTTCGACCGTCAAGTCGAGAAGCTCGGCTTGATTCGGTATCTAGCCACCCCCCCACGAGGGTTGCATGTGACACAAGGTCGTTTTTATCGTGGGTTTCCTGAGCCCGTAGGCTCAGCCAAAAAATGCCCGTATAACACGTAAAAACGAGAATAGGGTAGGTCATTCACCCCGAACGAGATTCTGCCCTTCGGCGGAACCTCGTCCGGGTTCCTTTCTGCTCAAAAGCAGAGAGTTCGACCGTCAAGCCGAAAAGCTCAGCTTGATTCGGTATCTAGCCACCCCCCACGAGGGTTGCATGTGGCACAAGGCCGAGTTTATCGTGGGTTTCCTGAGCCCGTAGGCTCAGCCAAAAAATACCCGTATAACCCGTATAAACGAGATCGGGTAGGTCTTTCACCCCGAACGAGATTCTGCCCTTCGGCGGAACCTCGTCCGGGTTCCTTTCTGCTGAAAAGCAGAGAGTTCGACCGTCAAGTCGAAAAGATCGGCTTGATTCGGTATCTAGCCACCCCCCCACGAGGGTTGCATGCGACACAAGGTCATTTTTATCGTGGGTTTCCTGAGCCCGTAGGCTCAGCCAAAAATATGCCCGTATAACTCGTAAAAACGAGATCGGGTGGGTCATTCACCCCGAACGAGATTCTGCCCTTCGGCGGAACCTCGTCCGGGTTCCTTCTGCTCAAAAGCAGAGAGTTCGACCGTCAAGTCGAAAAGATCGGCTTGATTCGGTATCTAGCCACCCCCACGAGGGTTGCATGCGACACAAGGTCGTTTTTATCGTGGGTTTCCTGAGCCCGTAGGCTCAGCCAAAAATATGCCCGTAGACTCGTAAAAACGAGATAGGGTAGGTCATTCACCCCGAACGAGATTCTGCCCTTCGGGGAGCCTCGTCCGGGTTCCTTTCTGCACAGATGCAGAGTTCGACCGTCAAGCCGAAAAAGATCGGCTTGATTCGGTATCTAGCCCCCCCCCAGGTTGCATGCGACACAAGGTCATTTTTATCGTGGGTTCCCGAGCCCGTAGGCTCAGCCAAAAAATGCCCGTATAACCCGTAAAAACGAGATCAGGGTTGGTCATTTTCTCCCCGAACGAGACTCTGCCATTCGGCGGAACCTCGTCAGGTTCCTTTCTGCTCAGAGGCAGAAAGTTCGACCGTCAAGTCGAAGCTCGGCTTGATTCGGTATCTAGCCACCACCCCACGAGGGTTGCATGTGACACAAGGTCGTTTTTTATCGTGGGTTTCCCTGAGCCCGTAGGCTCAGCCAAAAAATATACCCGTATAACACGTAAAAAACGAGATCAGGGTAGGTCATTCACCCGAACGAGATTCTGCCCTTCGGCGGAACCTCGTCCGGGTTCCTTTCTGCTCAAAAAGCAGAGAGTTCGACCGTCAAGCCGAAAAGCTCAGCTTGATTCGGTATCTAGCCACCCCCACGAGGGTTGCATGTGGCACAAGGCCAGTTTATCGTGGGTTTCCCTGAGCCCGTAGGCTCAGCCAAAAAATACCGTATATAACCCGTATAAACGAGATCAGGTGGGTCTTTCACCCCGAACGAGATTCTGCCCTTCGGCGGAACCTCGTCCGGGTTCCTTTCTGCTGAAAAGCAGAGAGTTCGACCGTCAAGTCGAAAAGATCGGCTTGATTCGGTATCTAGCCACCCCCCACGAGGGTTGCATGCGACACAAGGTCATTTTTTATCGTGGGTTTCCTGAGCCCGTAGGCTCAGCCAAAAATATGCCCGTATAACTCGTAAAAACGAGATCGGGTAGGTCATTCACCCCGAACGAGATTCTGCCCTTCGGCGGAACCTCGTCCGGGTTCCTTTCTCTCAAAGCAGAGAGTTCGACCGTCAAGTCGAAAAGATCGGCTTGATTCGGTATCAGCCACCCCCCCGAGGGTTGCATGCGACACAAGGTCATTTTTTTATCGTGGGTTTCTTGAGCCCGTAGGCTCAGCCAAAAATATGCCCGTATGACTCGTAAAACGAGATCAGGGTGGGTCATTCACCCCGAACGAGATTCTGCCCTACGGCGGAACCTCGTCCGGGTTCCTTTCTGCTCAAAAGCAGAGAGTTCGACCGTCAAGTCGAAAAGATCGGCTTGATTCGGTATCGCCACCCCCCCACGGGGTTGCATGCGACACAAGGTCATTTTTTTTATCGTGGGTTTCCTGGCCCGTAAAGGCTCAGCCAAAAATATGCCCGTATGACTCGTAAAAACGAGATCAGGGTAGGTCATTCACCCCGAACGAGATTCTGCCCTTCGGCGGAACCTCGTCCGGGTTCCTTTCTGCTCAAAAGCAGAGAGTTCGACCGTCAAGTCGACCGTCAGAAGCTCGGCTTGATTCAGTATCTAGCCACCACCCCCACGAGGGTTGCATGTGACACAAGGTCATTTTTTATCGTGGGTTTCCCTGGGCCCGTAGGCTCAGCCAAAAAATATGCCCGTATGACTCGTAAAAACGAGATCAGGGTGGGTCATTCAGCCGAACGAGATTCTGCCCTTCGGCGGAACCTCGTCCGGGTTCCTTTCTGCTCAAAAGCAGAGTTCGACCGTCAAGTCGAAAAGATCGGCTTGATTCGGTATCTAGCCACCCCCACGAGGGTTGCATGCGATACAAGGTCATTTTTATCGTGGGTTTCCTGGAGCCCGTAGGCTCAGCCAAAAATATGCCCGTATAACTCGTAAAAAACGATATCGGGTAGGTCATTTACCCCGAACGAGATTCTGCCCTTCGGCGGAACCTCGTCCGGGTTCCTTTCTGCTCAAAGCAGAGTTTCGAGCGTCAAGTCGAAAAGATCGGCTTGATTCGGTATCTAGCCACCCCCCCACGAGGGGTTGCATGCGACACAAGGTCATTTTATCGTGGGTTTCCTGAGCCCGTAGGCTCAGCCAAAAAATATGCCCGTATGACTCATAAAAACGAGATCAGGGTGGGTCATTCAACCCGAACGAGATTCTGCCCTTCGGCGGAACCTCGTCCGGTTTCCTTTCTGCATAAAAGCAGAGTTCGACCGTCAAGTCGAGAAGCTCGGCTTGATTCAGTATCTAGCCACCCCCCCACGAGGGTTGCATGCGACACAAGGTCATTTTTTATCGTGGGTTTCCTGAGCCCGTAGGCTCAGCCAAAAATATGCCCGTATGACTCGTAAAAACGAGATCAGGGTAGGTCATTCACCCCGAACGAGATTCTGCCCTTCGGCGGAACCTCGTCCGGGTTCCTTTCTGCTCAAGAGCAGAGTTCGACCGTCAAGTCGAGAAGCTCGGCTTGATTCGGTATCTAGCCACCCCCCCACGAGGGTTGCATGCGACACAAGGTCATTTTTTATCGTGGGTTTCCTGAGCCCGTAGGCTCAGCCAAAATATGCCCGTGTGACTCGTAAAAAACGAGATCAGGTGGGTCATTCACCCCGAACGAGATTCTGCCCTTCGGCGGAACCTCGTCCGGGTTCCTTTCTGCTGAAAAGCAGAGAGTTCGACCGTCAAGTCGAAAAGATCGGCTTGATTCGGTATCTAGCCACTCCCCACGAGGGTTGCATGCGACACAAGGTCATTTTTATCGTGGGTTTCCTGAGCCCGTAGGCTCAGCCAAAAATATGCCCGTATAACTCGTAAAAACGAGATCGGGTAGGTCATTCACCCCGAACGAGATTCTGCCCTTCGGCGGAACCTCGTCCGGGTTCCTTTCTGCTCAAAAGCAGAGAGTTCGACCGTCAACTCGAAAAGATCGGCTTGATTCGGTATCTAGCCACACCCCCACGAGGGTTGCATGCGACACAAGGTCATTTTTATCGTGGGTTTCCTGAGCCCGTAGGCTCATCCAAAAATATGCCCGTATGACTCGTAAAAACGAGATAGGGTAGGTCTTTCACCCCGAACGAGATTCTGCCCTTCGGCGGAACCTCGTCCGGGTTCCTTTCTGCTCAAAAGCAGAGTTCGACCATCAAGTCGAGAAGCTCGGCTTGATTCAGTATCTAGCCACCCCCGCACGAGGGGTTGCATGCGACACAAGGTCATTTTTATCGTGGGTTTCCTGGGCCCGTAGGCTCAGCCAAAAATATGCCCGTATAACTCGTAAAACGAGATCGGGTAGGTCATTCACCCCGAACGAGATTCTGCCCTTCGGCGGAACCTCGTCCGGGTTCCTACCTGCTCAAAAGCAGAGTTCGACCGTCAAGTCGAGAAGCTCGGCTTGATTCAGTATCTAGCCACCCCACCACGAGGGTTGCATGCGACACAAGGTCATTTTTATCGTGGGTTTCCTGAGCCCGTAGGCTCAGCCAAAAATATGCCCGTATAACTCGTAAAAACGAGATCGGGTAAGTCATTCACCCCGAACGAGATTCTGCCCTTCGGCGGAACCTCGTCCGGGTTCCTTTCTGCTCAAAACAGAGAGTTCGACCGTCAAGTCGAAGCTCGGCTTGATTCAGTATCTAGCCACCCCCACGAGGGTTGCATGCGACACAAGGTCATTTTTATCGTGGGTTTCCTGAGCCCGTAGGATCAGCCAAAAATATACCCGTATAAATCGTAAAAACGAGATCGGGTAGGTCATTCACCCCGAACGAGATTCTGCCCTTCGGCGGAACCTCATCCGGGTTCCTTTCTGCTCAAGAGCAGAGAGTTCGACCGTCAAGTCGAGAAGCTCGGCTTGATTCGGTATCTAGCAACCCCCCACGAGGGTTGCATGTGGCACAAGGCCGAGTTTATCGTGGGTTTCTCGAGCCCGTAGGCTCAGCCAAAAAATGCCCGTAGAACTCGTAAAAACGAGATCGGGTAGGTCATTCACCCCGAACGAGATTCTGCCATTCGGCGGAACCGCGTCGGGTTCCTTTCTGCTCAGAGGCAGAAAGTTCGACCGTCAAGTCGAAGCTCGGCGATTCGGTATCTAGCCACCCCCACGAGGGTTGCATGCGACACAAGGTCATTTTTATCGTGGGTTTCCTGGACCCGTAGGCTCAGCCAAAATATGCCCGTAGAACTCGTAAAAACGAGATCGGGTAGGTCATTCACCCCGAACGAGATTCTGCCCTTCGGCGGAACCTCGTCCGGGTTCCTTTCTGCTGAAAAGCAGAGAGTTCGACCGTCAAGTCGAGAAGCTCGGCTTGATTCGGTATCTAGCCACCCCCCACGAGGGTTGCATGTGACACAAGGTCGTTTTTATCGTGGGTTTCCTGAGCCCGTAGGCTCAGCCAAAAAATGCCCGTAGAACTCGTAAAACGAGATCAGGGTAGGTCATTCACCCCGAACGAGATTCTGCCCTTCGGCGGAACCTCGTCCGGGTTCCTTTCTGCTCAAAAGCAGAGAGTTCGACCGTCAAGTCGAGAAACTCGGCTTGATTCAGTATCTAATACCCCCACGAGGGTTGCATGCGACACAAGGTCATTTTTTATCGTGGGTTTCCTGAGCCCGTAGGCTCAGCCAAAAATATGCCCGTATGACTCGTAAAAACGAGATCAGGGTAGGTCATTCACCCCGAACGAGATTCTGCCCTTCGGCGGAACCTCGTCCGGGTTCCTTTCTGCTCAAAGCAGAGAGTTCGACCATCAAGTCGAAAAACCTCGGCTTGATTCAGTATCTAGCCACCCCCCACGAGGGTTGCATGCGACACAAGGTCATTTTTATCGTGGGTTTCCTGGGCCCGTAGGCTCAGCCAAAAAAATATGCCCGTATAACTCGTAAAACGAGATCGGGTGGGTCATTCACCCCGAACGAGATTCTGCCCTTCGGCGGAACCTCGTCCGGGTTCCTTTCTGCTCAAAAGCAGAGAGTTCGACCGTCAAGTCGAAAAGATCGGCTTGATTCGGTATCTAGCCACCCCCCCACGAGGGTTGCATGCGACACAAGGTCATTTTTATCGTGGGTTTCCTGAGCCCGTAGGCTCAGCCAAAAATATGCCCGTATAACTCGTAAAAACGAGATCGGGTAGGTCATTCACCCCGAACGAGATTCTGCCCTTCGGCGGAACCTCGTCCGGGTTCCTTTCTGCTCAAAAAGAGAGTTCGACCGTCAAGTCGAAAAGATCGGCTTGATTCGGTATCTAGCCACCCCCCACGAGGGTTGCATGCGACACAAGGTCATTTTTATCGTGGGTTTCCTGAGCCCGTAGGCTCAGCCAAAAATATGCCCGTATGACTCGTAAAAACGAGATCGGGTAGGTCTTTCACCCCGAACGAGATTCTGCCCTTCGGCGGAACCTCGTCCGGGTTCCTTTCTGCTCAAAAGCAGAGAGTTCGACCGTCAAGTCGAGAAGCTCGGCTTGATTCAGTATCAGCCACCCCCCACGAGGGTTGCATGCGACACAAGGTCATTTTTATCGTGGGTTTCCTGAGCCCGTAGGCTCAGCCAAAAATATGCCCGTATAACTCGTAAAAACGAGATCGGGTAGGTCATTCACCCCGAACGAGATTCTGCCCTTCGGCGGAACCTCGTCCGGGTTCCATTTTTCTGCTCAAAAGCAGAGTTCGACCGTCAAGTCGAGAAGCTCGGCTTGATTCGGTATCTAGCCACCCCCCCCACGAGGGTTGCATGCGACACAAGGTCATTTTTATCGTGGGTTTCCTGAGCCCGTAGGCTCAGCCAAAATATGCCCGTATAACTCGTAAAACGAGATCGGGTAAGTCATTCACCCCTGAACGAGATTCTGCCCTTCGGCGGAACCTCGTCCGGGTTCCTTTCTGCTCAAAACAAAGAGTTCGACCGTCAAGTCGAGAAGCTCGGCTTGATTCAGTATCTAGCCACCCCCCACGAGGGTTGCATGCGACACAAGGTCATTTTTATCGTGGGTTTCTGAGCCCGTAGGCTCAGCCAAAAAATATGCCCGTATAACTCGTAAAAACGAGATCGGGTGGGTCATTCACCCCGAACGAGATTCTGCCTTCGGCGGAACCTCATCCGGGTTCCTTTCTGCTCAAAAGCAGAGAGTTCGACCGTCAAGTCGAGAAGCTCGGCTTGATTCGGTATCTAGCAACCCCCCACGAGGGTTGCATGTGGCACAAGGCCGTTTTTTATCGTGGGTTTCTCGAGCCCGTAGGCTCAGCCAAAAAATGCCCGTAGAACTCGTAAAACGAGATCGGGTGGGTCATTCACCCGAACGAGATTCTGCCCTTCGGCGGAACCTCGTCCGGGTTCCTTTCTGCTCAGAGGCAGAAAGTTCGACCGTCAAGTCGAGAAGCTCGGCTTGATTCGGTATCTAGCCACCCCCCCACGAGGGTTGCATGCGACACAAGGTCATTTTTATCGTGGGTTTCCTGGGCCCGTAGGCTCAGCCAAAAATATGCCCGTAGAACTCGTAAAACGAGATCAGGTAGGTCATTCACCCCGAACGAGATTCTGCCCTTCGGCGGAACCTCGTCCGGGTTCCTTTCTGCTGAAAAGCAGAGAGTTCGACCGTCAAGTCGAAGCTCGGCTTGATTCGGTATCTAGCCACCCCCCACGAGGGTTGCATGTGACACAAGGTCGTTTTTATCGTGGGTTTCCTGAGCCCGTAGGCTCAGCCAAAAAAATGCCCGTAGAACTCGTAAAAACGAGATCGGGTAGGTCATTCACCCTGAACGAGATTCTGCCCTTCGGCGGAACCTCGTCCGGGTTCCTTTCTGCTCAAAAGCAGAGAGTTCGACCGTCAAGTCGAGAAACTCGGCTTGATTCAGTATCTAGCCACCCCCCACGAGGGTTGCATGCGACACAAGGTCATTTTTATCGTGGGTTTCCTGAGCCCGTAGGCTCAGCCAAAAATATGCCCGTATGACTCGTAAAAAACGAGATCAGGGTAGGTCATTCACCCCGAACGAGATTCTGCCCTTCGGCGTAACCTCGTCCGGGTTCCTTTCTGCTCAAAAGCAGAGAGTTCGACCGTCAAGTCGAGAACCTCGGCTTTGATTCGGTATCTAGCCACCCCCCACGAGGGTTGCATGCGACACAAGGTCATTTTTTTTATCGTGGGTTTCCTGAGCCCGTAGGCATTCAGCCGAAAAATATGCCCGTATGAACTCGTAAAAACGAGATCGACCGGGTCGAGGTCATTCACCCCCACGAACGAGATTCTGCCGTTTTTTCGGCGGAACCTCGACCCGGGTTCCTTTCTGCTCAAAAGCAGATCGGAGTTCGACCGTCAAGTCGCGGAACCTCGGCTTGATTCAGTATCCGTCAGTCGAGAGCCACCCCCCCCACGAGGGTTGCATGCGACACAAGGTCATTTTTATCGTGGGTTTCCTGAGCCCGTAGGCTCAGCCAAAAATATGCCCGTATAACTCGTAAAAACGAGATCAGGGTAGGTCATTCACCCCGAACGAGATTCTGCCCTTCGGCGGAACCTCGTCCGGGTTCCTTTCTGCTGAAAAGCAGAGAGTTCGACCGTCAAGTCGAGAAACCTCGGCTTGATTCGGTATCTAGCCACCCCCCCACGAGGGTTGCATGCGACACAAGGTCATTTTTTATCGTGGGTTTCCCTGAGCCCGTAGGCTCAGCCAAAAAATGCCCGTAGAACTCGTAAAAACGAGATCGGGTAGGTCATTCACCCCGAACGAGATTCTGCCCTTCGGCGGAACCTCGTCCGGGTTCCTTTCTGCTCAAAAGCAGAGAGTTCGACCGTCAAGTCGAGAAGCCTCGGCTTGATTCAGTATCTAGCCACCCCCCCACGAGGGTTGCATGCGACACAAGGTCATTTTTATCGTGGGTTTCCTGAGCCCGTAGGCTCAGCCAAAAAATGCCCGTATGACTCATCCAAAAACGAGATCAGGGTAGGTCATTCACCCCGAACGAGATTCTGCCTTCGGCGGAACCTCGTCCGGGTTCCTTTCTGCTGAAAAGCAGAGAGTTCGACCGTCAAGTCGAAAAGATCGGCTTGATTCGGTATCTAGCCACCCCCACGAGGGTTGCATGTGACACAAGGTCATTTTTATCGTGGGTTTCCTGAGCCCGTAGGCTCAGCCAAAATATGCCCGTATAACTCGTAAAAACGAGATCGGGTGGGTCATTCACCCCGAACGAGATTCTGCCCTTCGGCGGAACCTCGTCCGGGTTCCTTTCTGCTAAAAGCAGATAGTTCGACCGTCAAGTCGAGAAATGATCGGCTTGATTCAGTATCTAGCCACCCCCCACGAGGGTTGCATGCGACACAAGGTCATTTTTATCGTGGGTTTCCTGAGCCCGTAGGCTCAGCCAAAAAATGCCCGTATGACTCGTAAAAACGAGATCAGGGTAGGTCATTCACCCCGAACGAGATTCTGCCCTTCGGCGTAACCTCGTCCGGGTTCCTTTCTGCTCAAAAGCAGAGAGTTCGACCGTCAAGTCGAGAACCTCGGCTTGATTCAGTATCTAGCCACCCCCGCACGAGGGTTGCATGCGACACAAGGTCATTTTTATCGTGGGTTTCCTGAGCCCGTAGGCTCAGCCAAAATATGCCCGTATGACTCGTAAAACGAGATCAGGGTAGGTCATTCACCCCGAACGAGATTCTGCCCTTCGGCGGAACCTCGTCCGGGTTCCTTTCTGCTGAAAAGCAGAGTTCGACCGTCAAGTCGAAAAGATCGGCTTGATTCGGTATCTAGCCACCCCCCCACGAGGGTTGCATGCGACACAAGGTCATTTTTATCGTGGGTTTCCTGAGCCCGTAGGCTCAGCCAAAATATGCCCGTAGAACTCGTAAAAACGAGATCGGGTAGGTCATTCACCCCGAACGAGATTCTGTCCTTCGGCGGAACCTCGTCCGGGTTCCTTTCTGCTGAAAAGCAGAGAGTTCGACCGTCAAGTCGAGAAGCTCGGCTTGATTCGGTATCTAGCCACCCCCCACGAGGGTTGCATGTGACACAAGGTCGTTTTTATCGTGGTTTCCTGAGCCCGTAGGCTCAAAAAAAAATGCCCGTATAACTCGTAAAAACGAGATCGGTAGGTCATTCACCCCGAACGAGATTCTGCCCTTCGGCGGAACCTCGTCCGTGTTCCTTTCTGCTCAAAAGCAGAGAGTTCGACCGTCTTGAGAGGCGTAGTATACATAGTGTTAGGAAGAGTTCATTCTGTAGTTATAGGTAAGGATCCATGACAAGGATATACATAACTTTCTGGGGATTTATTGTTGATTTAAAAAACTTTTGATTCTTCGATCTAGATATTTGTTCTAGGCCATCATCTGTTCTACATATATTACTCGTTTTCGATTCCCATATTTCTCTTGTCATTAAAATGTCCTGTGTGTGTTAAATTCTGCTGTCCCTCTTTTTTCATTATGTATTTCTCAATGTTTAGCTGATTACACCATTTTTGTAGTAACTCCTCACTCAAATAAAATTCAAATGGCATTCTTTACACTAAAAGAGTGTCTACGTCACTCCGTCCTTTCTTCAACTGACGGAGGTTTTATGATGAATAAATATATCTAGGTTAATATTAAATATATTAGTTAAATGAATTGATTGATACTCTGATTTATATCCAGAGATGATTTTGCCTTCATTTTAGAATCAATTCATGATCTTGGCACTTTAGTCTGTAAAGTGATTGAACAGCCGACAGAGCAAGATGCAAATTCATACAGAGACCGGCATCTTCTGTTTTCATGTATTTCTATATATATATGTTTACTTAAATAAATTTAATCGCTATGCTGCATTATGGTTCATTTAATTATTATAGCATATTCTTAAAAGGTTGTGTTGTAACATTAATTATCAAACCAGTTATTTACTATAATTCTCATGCGATATATGATTTAATAGTAATAGTGTAAGTCGAAAATAGAGACCGAACACCCTACATGGTATTAGAATTAGGCAAAACGAAAAGAAGGACATTTTTCATTATTTTCTTTTATATGACTGCTTGCTTGTTTCGAATACGTATTCACTTTCAAACATTTACTACTGCAATTTTCCAACAGGTTTGCAGATGTCCTAATTAACTCATAAAAATAACCATTTTCTTTCTGTAGTATTTTAATGGCATTTAAAAATACTTTTAAGTAGTATTTTGAACAAATTCATACTCAAAAGCTGATCTCAAGTACAAATATACAAATTCCAATATCCTGGAAGTCCGTTAACATCACATAGCATTTGCAAGAGGATTTGTTTCAATAGCTGTGCACGTATGTTAAAATTTCTTTGAACAGTAAGTCATTTTAGGCTCTTGATGCTAAAATATCTTAATATACGTTGTGGGAAAATTTTGTTCGGGAATTATGATAGAGACATTTTACTTATAAATATCTGGTTGTTATCATTTTCATGAAAACTAATTTAACTTTCCTAGAGTATATATGTTCTGCTAGGATTACGTCACTCAATATGATATATATTTTTAATCATAAATATCTGGTTTTCATGAATCTCATAGAAACCAAATGCAACGGAATTGATTGTCAGCATTAAAATGGAAACCATGCCAATTTACAAATTCCAACATTGGCTATTTCTCGGCTTTCTACGTATTTAATTGAAAATTGCCATATCTAGACGCTAATGCATGTCATATAAGGCCAACAACATACAAGATTCCATTTGACAGAAAAAGACTGAGAAATACACGTGAACAAACGAATAATAAACGCTCAAGTATGCTATTTTTGCACCTTACAATAAAATTAATATCTATATGCGATTCAACTATAATATGGATTTTTTTTATTAAGGTATTACTTTACTCATCCGTTGAGAAAATGACACCAAATTGAAGTTATTTTGCTATTGGATTGGTTATATTTCATGGCTAAGTAGTCTTGAATTTTTACCAATGCTATTAATCGTAATGTCTAATGTAATAAAATAATCATTTTTTATACTTAATTGGAAAAATATATGTAACGAAAATAACAGGAATGAAAAAAAAAGTTAATCAATATATTTGCATCATAATTCCGCAGTTACACATCAGATATCTTTGTTATGCCATGCAAAGCATGTTTAGATATTGGGCCCGTATATTGCCTCCTGTTACTATAAAAGCGGGAAATCCCATTGTCAAGTATCGTGCGCGGACTGCGTGATCGATAAATACATTATGTCATATTATTTTATTTTATAGATATATCGTATAATCAATATTAGACATTTGTATATTTAGATTCAGGTCTTATAATAATGGATATGTATCTTAAAATTTTGGAAATCCATGCAAAGCCGTACTGCCGGGAAACAAAACATCTGAAACTGCAAGTGAGCGGAAGTGGATTGTAAGCATACAACGAGTCCCGCTCTCAGCTATTATCCGAACGGATAAATAAACCCATGTTAGGCTTCTATTCAAGTTCCCGTCGGTGTTCACAAAAATTGGAAAAGGACTGCATGTACACGCGAAAAATAAGAGTTCATAATTCCCGCCACTTTAAGAACTAAAAACTCTTGAGGGCTTCTCCCCTTTTTACACAAATGGACTCACCCAGTATATACATATACTACTGCTACGGGAAGAGACGAGAGCAAGACCGAAAAGTCGCGTCCAGTGTGACAGAGTAAAAGGTTGTAGGTAACCGGAAGAGTGAGGGGTGAGGTAACAGCGTTGTAGGAGTCACAGTGAGCGAGCACGTAGACTCAGTAAGAAGTCATACAGCGATACTTCAATACCAAAGACTGTATATATATTTTGTTACTAACCCGTATTCCTAGAACTACTAACCTGCTTTACCAATTTGTATTATTACGTTAATACATTATTTTCATATATTCATTCCTGGCGTTTGTTATTTATTGGTACCGGATTTCAACACGGAATCCACATCAAAATCTTTGATAATTTTTCCAGAATAATTGCTTCTTTTTATTCAGCTATTCACTTGTCCGTACTGGGTGATGTTTTTCTAAGCGAAATCGAAGCATGGTGCACCCACTTAGAATCGATCTCACAACTCAGTCGTAATTGTTCTAGCCTGACAATCTTGCGATCCATCAAAATACGTCGAGGTATCCCTTGCATGACCTGAGTGAGGTATATGAAGGCTTTCCTCTGACCTCAGGTGGAACAACTACATTGAATTGATAGCTTTATCTATCGCAAGGAAATTTCTTCCTCCATGTCACGCCAGAAGGTTTTTTCTCGACTGAGTGCACCCTTCGAATCTACAAATCAACCATTCGTTCTTGCATTGAATATTCTTGCCATATATGGTCTGGTCCCCCGCTGTTCATTTCAAGGTCCTCGACAAAATCCAGAGAGAGATATGCAATATGATAGGTTCTGATCTGGCATCTCATCTACAGTCACTTTCAAACAGAGGTGCTGTGGCTTCCCTCTGTCTTTTCTACAAATATTTTCATGGCAACTGCTCTGACGAGCTACTTTCACGTGTACCCAAACTGCATGAATTGAAACGTACTACTAGGTTGCACCCTTTCACTGGAAACGCTTAAATGTAGCCGTCTCTTCTACTCCAGCAGCTTCTTATCTCGCACTTCCCGACAGTGGAACTCCCTGCCTCTTACTTGCTTCCCTGATAGCTATAATCTTCAAATATCTAAATGTAATGACAATCGACATCTTCTGATGCCTTGATCTTGATCTCCGTCTTCCTTTTTATCCTTTCCTCAAACACCCCTCTTTACGCTTGATCTCACTCTCTGTAACCCCTTGCGTGCTAGTGCCACTCCAACCATGCTTGGGTTGATAATCTTTAAAAAATTAAAAAAAATTTAACATTAAGGACAGTTGCTACCTCTGTCATGACTAAGGAACTCTGTCTCTACGGATAGCCTGGATCCAACAAGAGGCGGTCCGTAATTGCCATCAGTTATGTGACTGCTTGTATATATACCTGTGATTGGAAATTTACAACGTTCGGTCAAGTGCCACTTGCATCCAAACGTTTTTCTATTTATTTATGCATTATTTTATACATTTGGGGTCAAGGGTGGGGGCTACATTTAAAATAACATTACGCAGATTTTACTGCTGGGTATTAACGAAATCACAAGTCACTTAAGAATCAGATAAATACTCTTTGGTTTTGAAATTTTTAATCAGTTCACCCCAAACAAGGCAATAATGTCCCTAAGACGCAAGTGGTTACTAGGAGGGAAAGATACTGAATAGACTTTAGAAGTAACCAAATGCCCAATCCTAACTAAGAAACAATTTATTAATCTCTACTCCTTTTCAAAATACCGTTCTAGCTTGGCTTTCTTAACTGGCTCACATCGCATCACAGAAAAAATATCTGATATTATTTCCCCCAAATTGTAAAGTTTGTTCACTTGCATTTTTCACATAACACGGGAAAGGGAAGATTTCTTCATAGTGTGCCGTAAAAATATAGGAGGACATCAGGCAATGAGTTTATGAATATTTCTGGAAGAGGCAAAATTTTCCGAAGATACAACATTAAAAATTAATGAGCTTTATGTAATAATAATAATGATAATAATAATAATAATAATAATAATAATAAAAATAATAACGAAAAGTTTAATCAAGAAAATATAAATATTTTCGATAGACACCAGTAATTTTCTTGGAAGTTCCAGCTTCAAGTGCAACAGAGAACATACCGGACATAACCTTCAGTGAACTCAATAAAATCGATATTACCTTTTGAATTCTTGAGTTGAAAATATGGGTAAAAGAAAACTTAGTTTACTCTCAGGGCAAACATAATCTGCTTTAAAAGAAAACTCAGCAATCATACGTGTTTTACGGTTTTTCTACTGCTTCACATATTTATATAGGCAGCCGAATTGAAGCAAATTGTTTATTCTATTAAACATGAGAGAACATCTGCTTTTGAAATATTTAAAAGACGCAGTTTTTAAAAGGATAGAAAAGCATTGATTGTAGATGTTACTGTTGTCTTCGTGGAATTGTTAACGCATTTCTAATATAATACCTTGTGTAATTTATATATTAAAATATATATATATATATATATATATATATATATATATATATATATATATGTACAGGTTTTACGATTTTACTACTGCTTCACATATTTATATAGGCAGCCGAATTGATTGCAGATTGTTTATGTTAAACATGTGAGAACATCTGCTTTCGATATATTTAAAAGGCAGTTTTTAAAATGAATAGAAAAGCGTTGATAGTAGATATTACTGTTATTGGTCGAATTCTTAAAACATTTCTAATATAATACCATGTGTATATATATATATATATATATATATATATATATATATATATATATATATATATATATATATATTACGAAAAAAAAATGTATTTTACCAAAACAAGTGAGTAATAAAACTGGTTTATTAATATATGGTATTAATACAGGTGTACATATGTACATTATACAAGTCAAAAATTGATTTCGTATTTTGTTGGGTAACCTTTTGCTTTAAAACGGCCTTAATTTTTCGTAACATGCTAAAGACTAAATTCTTTAGTGAGTCAACGTCCTTCCTAGAATTTTCCAGCATTCGTGAAAAACTTATATTCTGTGTTAATTTTCCTATTACGGACACGCTTGTCCATTTTCAGCCAAATGTTTTCAGTTGGGTTAAGGTCAGAACTCTAACTACGCTACTGGAAGAATTGCAATTTAGCCTCGTCAGCACCGTCTCTAGATAACTTTTATTCTTTAACGCATTTTGCTTAAGACCGTTATATTGTTGAAAAGTGAAGCGGCGACTCGAAATCAGAACAATGCTTAGGCATGTTAATAAATGTAAATACAAATGTAATAAGCTTAATATTTTGTTCTTCATCATTTCTATGTGTGGATCCAGTTTTGTTTTTGCCTCGTACGGTGTATATATATATATATATATATATATATATATATATATATATATATATGGACTCACACATAGAAAGAATCCTGAACAAAATATGAATCTTATTACATTTGTATTTCCATTTATTAACATGTCTAAGCATTGTTCTGACTGCAAATAAGAGACAGAACAGATGGCTTATAACTCGACGGATCGTAGCATATACTTCTTTTCTTATCTATCTATCTATCTATCTATCTATCTATCTATCTATCTATCTATCTATACATACATACATACATATATATATATATATATATATATATATATATATATATATATATATATATATATATATATATACATATATATATATATATATATATATATATATATATATATATATATATATATATATATATATATATATATATATATATATATATATATAGATGGAATGGAACGAATATATATATATATATATATATATATATATATATATATATATATATATATATATATATATAGTGGCCTTGTTAGGGCCAGAAATAAAGACATAAAGGGAAGAATTGAGTTAAACAAATATATTAACAGAAACAGTAATACAAACATACAAACGGCAGTGTTACTGCAAGAATATTCGGTACGACTGTCAGAGTTGACTGCTGGAAACTTCCCTCTACAAAAGGCAGTACCTGCTTCTATTTATAGCTTGGGAGTCCATGTGTGCCTGGGTAAATAACCATAGCAACACACACACACACACACACACACATATATATATATATATATATATATATATATATATATATATATATATATAGTGGGATACTTGAGGGTTTTAATAATATCTATTTCACCAATGCTTCAAGTTGAGTTTTATGATAGTGTTATTAATAAAAGGGTTATTGAAAATATATTCCCTCACTACTAAATGTTTCACATTGGAATAATCACATTTAAACTGAAATTGTTTGTTATATAATGTTCATTAATTCCAGTGATTTTTAATATTTTACATCGAAATTTTCTGCATTCTACGATGTTTAATATTGGAATCATCTGTCTTTAAAGGTCCACAAATTCATTTCATTCTAAATAATCACATAAAAAATGTCTGTATATTCTGTTGTTTAAAGTCCTTTAATTATATTACTTGTAAATATTGCCACTGAAATTGTCGATATTTTCTGTCTTGTAACTATGTTTACATCTAAATATATCACATTGAAGTCATTTATGTTATCTGTCGTTTAATATGCTTTCTTTTGCTTCTACTATTGACATTGACAATGACATTGGCATCATCTCTATTTTCACGTTCACATTAAAATCCACCGTCTCCTTTTTTTAATGTTCATAATGCATATACCTCTAAATATTCACAATAGAATCCTCTGTCCTATAATATCCTTTAATGTCCTTTACTTCTACATGTTTACACACTGTATGGTTCTGTATATTTTATCAAGAAATGTACTTTAATCTTTTTAGTTCTAAATATTCATATTGAAATATTCTGTATTTTCTGTCCGTTAATGAACATTAATTATTTTACTTCTATCTATTCACTTTGAAACCTTCTTTATTTTACTGTTCTTTAAATATTTTTATTCTACATATTCACATTGAAAACTTCTGTATTTTATGCCAATTAATGTACTTTAATTCATTTACTTCTAAATATTAACATTGGAATCTTTGGCTTTTTTCTGATTTTAATGTTCTTTATTCGTTTACTTCTAAATATTTCACATAGAATCATTCTGTATTTTTTACCTTTTAATGTCTTTTAAGTGTTTTCTGCAAAAGATTCACACTGAAATCTCCCTTTTCTGACATGTTATGTCCTTCAAATCAAGCACTAAATATTGTATATTGCAATTTTCTGTTTGTCGAGGTTTAATATACGTTAATGCCAGAAATAGAATCTCTATTTTATGACGTGTAGATCTCTTTAATTCCAATATTTGCAAATATTCTACGTTGTAAATTTATATATTTTCTATCGTATAATGTCCTTTATCGTGTACTTTTAAATATTTTCATTGAGTTTTTTTCTGAACTGTAATAAATTACAATTCCAATACATCTAAATGTTTGATTTTGAAGTTGACCTTATCTTCTGACGGGTAATGGTCTTCAATTCTGTCATTTCTAAATATTATTTCTTGAGACCTATATTTTCGGACGTGTAATGTCCTTTAATTTAAATGGAATTTTCTGTAGTTTATTTCGTTTATGATCTTTTATCTTTAGTACGTCTAAACATTTTATAATAAAATCTGCATTTTTTGACATTTTATATATTTTTATTGTTAATTTTCTATCGACGTTTTACATTATAACCTTCTGTGCTTTCTGATTTCCTCTAATTCCATTACAACTAATTGCTTTAGACTGAAACATCCAATATCTTCTTGCATTTGACGTCCTTTTGTATAAATGTGTTTCGTCTTAAACAAGAAGTTTGAAAATAATATTATTTCTTTTAGGCACCGAGGAACGACTCTAATATAGCGAACTATATGTGAACAAGCTGAAGCAAAGCTAGTTTTGTAAAAATCTTTATCAATTTGGTCAAAAGATTATTTCAATCCGAAGACAAATCCGAGGTCATTAAGTGTTATATTTTCTTTCTCTCGCATCTAACTTCCATATCAAATGCACTTACGCTTTTACATGAAGAGGAAATATCATATCTTTTTATCGCTAAATCACCTCTACGCGCTACTTCCCGTGAGCAGAGAATAAGCGACGCCGCCATTTTACCCAAGAGATTCTTTAAACGCACTGAAAATAAAATAACAGAAATCGGGAAATATTTATTTATTTTGATGATGCAAAGTACTGTCAATGCTCCTTTGAAGACAGGAAGATTACGGGCGTGAAGGAAAAGAAAAGAAAAGTAAACTTAACATTACAATGTAATTACACATTCCGTTCCATAATGAGGATAATTGTAATAGCATCGACGGACTGATGAAAGTTTTACAGCGAAATATGGAAGGCACGTTGAGAGTATAAAATCAATTTCAATCTCTCTCTTTCTTTCAAGTGTTGACTTCATAGGTACATATTGGCTTGAAGGAAAGCACTGAAAAGACTGATTCATATTTAAGTGAGTCTTAAAGATCAAAAGCGTTCGATTTTTCTGACGAATTTAAAGTAATTCCGTGGATAATTGGGAATCGGCTTATTGTCTTCATCAAAATATTTCGGCCTTCATAATGTGTTTTGGTTTTATAATTTTACTGAATGATAAAAGATATATATATATATATATATATATATATATATATATGTGTGTGTGTGTGTATGTGTGTGTGTGTGTATAATGCGTTTCGTCTTCTAAAAGGACTTCCTCAAACTAAATTAATATTCTGGAAAAGTAACAGGTCGTCCATTTACAAGAATCAACAGGTCATAAATTATTCCATTCGTGAGTCGGCATGTAATTATTTTTTAACCTTTTTATGTTTATTTAGGTATTATGTATTTTCTAAATAATTTTTTTATTCGGACCAAGTAAATGGTTAAGTACACGACTAGTAAGTATGTATCAAATGAACTAGCGCTCCGTCCATTCACTGTGATTTTCCAAGCGCAGCTCAGATATGGCACAAGGCCGAAAGTATGGGGCACCCAGTAAGGATGGAACTCACTGCTCAGTCGTAATTGTTCTCGCGTGATAAGCTTGCTAACCATTACACCCTCTCGTGGTGCCCTACTCGATTCACTGTTATATTTAACAGCACCCTCCGCCACGAGGGATGTATGTGGCACAAGGCCGAGTTTACCTGCCTATCCAGTTTCCTCTCTGCCCAAAGGCAGAGAGTTAGACAGCAGCTGCGAAAACAGCCTCAGTAGAACAATATATGCGACTGCTCCTTAGCCTATTCACTTTTAATATTTTAATATTTAACAGCCCTCCACCCCAAGAGGGATGTATGTGGCACAAGGCCGAGTTTACCGTTGGTTCTCCGAGCTCGTAGGCTCGGCCAAAAATATTCCCTTAAAACCAGCATAAACAGGTTCAGGGCTTGTCTACTTCTCCGGACGATACTTTACACGTCGGCAAACCCTCATCCGGGTTCTTCTCTGCCCAAAAGCAGAGAGTTAAACAGCAGTGGCGAACATTCACAGCCTCGGTTGAACAATCTATGCGACTGTTTGCTGTACGTTTTCTTTATGCGTGATATCATTTGTATCATCTCATTTCTCTACACATTGCTTTTTGTTTTCTTATTTTTACATTCGTATGGTTTAAGCCAAACATTGAATACTACAATATACTTCAAAATTCTCGAAAGAGTAAAGTGTAATAATTTAATATCATCGCTATCCTATTCTCTTTCCATGCACCGTAAAGTTTAATCAACATCATTTTTGTGTTGAGATCAAATAGCCTATTTCCTTCATGTTCCGGAGTAGACAAAGAGAGGGATAGACATTTTGCGGGTGGGTTTGAAGAAACGTTTCAAAGACACAAACGGCCTCGGGGTAAATTGTATTGTACCGAGTTTGCCATAACACAGAGTTTGAAGCGTGCGAGGGAATTAGAGCGCTGACGGGATTTCAGGAGAAAACCGTCCTGCCACAAACGGTCAAAATACCGATCGTGGTTTTAAAGTCAGACGTAAGTCGCATAGGTCATAAGTCGACTAAGATATATATATATATATATATATATATATATATATATATATATATATATATATATATATATATATATATATGGGAGATATTAAACGTAAACCTCGGCTATAATTAGGCACTGAGGGGAAATGCTGAAAGTATAGTAAACTTTAAAATTTCTTGCATCCGCCTAGACCAGCCGCAAGCGTTCAGAAGATTTAAGAAAGTTGACATATTGGGAAAGGACTAATGCTAATATACTATGGAAGACTCAGAAATCCATTTTCGCTTTACGAACTGAATTCTTCGGTTAATTAAATACAATATATTAGAATTACTATATATTAATATTACATGATTAATTATATCCCCATCACCTGATATATATATATATATATATATATATATATATATATATATATATATATATATATATATATATATATAATACCAGGAATATTTTTTTTTTCCTTTCACCAGTTGAAATCGTTTTAGAGTGCGAAAGACACCAAACAGTTTTTTTTTCTCTTAAATCAAAGTTGTTCTGACATGGAAAGTTAGCCCATTATGCATATGTAGAATCGTCCATTTATTTTTTAACATATGTATACCGACAATGTAATTTTTGTTTTTACAGAAGCAAGCGGGAGAATAACATTCGAAGGGAGGAACATTCAAGCAATCCTGATGACATGCGAGTGTTCTTTATAAAAATTTAAACGATTCCTGTTCCTTAAGGCCCCAAATAACTGGTTATTTTGCTGATTTTACAAAGCATGAGATGATAAACGCCATTTTTCATCGTTTGCATATCTATTAGGATTTTCTTTGTCTATGATCTGGATGTTTTTTTCTAAAGAGACGAATATTCTCACTTTTCCCCATATACTTTTGGATTGAATGTTATTGCTGCATTTAAAATTTTTCAGCATGAAAAAATTTAAATCCTGTAATGTTCAAGATTTGTAAATTCTATAATATTTTGATTCAATGATTCCGTCAAAAATAATGCATTTTTTTATTTTTTCAATTAAAAATTATTGAATAGAAACAGACAAATAATTATAACAGAATTTATCATTCAATATCGAATCCTGAACATAATTTCATTACAAGCTTGGGATTAAGTTTGATAAAAGAATAAAGATTAGAACAGAAACAAACAACGTATATTTAAAATGAGCGCATTTATTTTCACCTTCCAGGTATCATCATCTTCCAAATCGTTATTTATGCTGATGAAAAACTATTTACTACCATCTTAATAGTAAGTCCGACATGTTCGATAATGTAAAAATGGCAGCTGATCTCGAACATGACATGCAATCAGTTATTAACTGGGGTAAGAAATGACTAGTAAATTTTAACGAAACTGCTGTCTTTTATTCATCATAAAAAAACTATTTTTCCATCCATGATCTGACGTGAAATGAAATGATTATATTAAATGATTACATCTGCTTATAAGAAAGTTGGTCCACGGTTGTCGTGTCAAACAATTGTTTTACCAGAATCCATTTTTGGGTATTTATAAATGTACCATCCATTCCTGCATTGTTTATTGCTACCATATGCAGTCTTCCGCTATATATATAGATGCTCGATAAAATCCGAAGGGTCTAAAATTATCGGTCTTGATCTGGTATCACGAACTTAGTCACATCCCTCTGTCTTTTCAATGAATATTTTTTTAATTGTTCTCATGTGTTTTCCTCCTCGTTACGTTGTTGGCAAAGATGAAACCGTATTATTAGATTATCTACTGTATTTCATCACTTACTGTCGAAATAGCTAGATGTAACTTGAAGTTCTATTCTAATAGGTTCTTTTCTCGTACTTCTTACCTTTGGAACTCTCTTCCAGTTTCTTGTTTCTTTGCCAACAACGATTTTCACAAACTTAAATGCATCTTCAATCTACAAAATATGTCTTCCTGAAATCTATTGTTTTGGTATTATCTCCTTGCTAAAGTCTTTTCATTTTATTTCAGTAACACCTTTCGTTCTGGTTGCATTGTCGTCTTGTTTAGAACGATATTATAAACTAATAAATGATAAAAAACGAATTACGAAACTTTTCCTTGATATAGTATTCATACGACAAAAGGTTTACACGACAATAGGTCAAACCTAATGCGTATTTTTTAATTACCTCAGATTTACCAGAAGGATAAAGTCATAATAACATTAAAACGAATTAATTATGATTGTAAAATATAGGATCCTTTCCTCTTAATTCATATTTCATGCAGTATGTTCTCTTTCTAATCGGAATAAATGTATGAAATCTATTTTCTTTCTACCAGTGTCTATATAGAGAAGCGATTTTGAAAAAGAGTTATGGGTAGGAAAAAGAATCTTCAAATATCTGTCTTCTCTATTTCTAGACAATTTATGTCTTATATCTAAAAAGAAAAACGCTAAGAATTCTCATGTATTTAAAGTTAAAATGGAGAAAGACAGACATTCGTCTATGTGAAAACTAAAAATCAAATATCAAAGAACTACTAATTTAATAAAATATTAAATTGACGAACATGGTCTTAAGATTGTGAACTGCATGTTAGCAAGTATTTACTGAAAAGGGAACACATTTCAACATTCCAGAAAGAAAACGTACTACCAGATAATAATAATCTGGTATCACCATATTCAATACGATAGCATTTGGCTGATTTCTTTTCAAGAAAAAGGTATTTTCATTTTGTAATCGCTTGAACCAAATTAATTAAATTGGAAATATCAATAAAATAGTAGTAACTGTCTCTGAATTTCTTACACCAAATACGAATTCTCATAATTTATGAATGTAAAAAGTAAAGGTGCTTATAATGTATGAGAATAAAACGAACTTTTTATCGGCCGCGGGCGACGTCATATTTCTGACTAAAAGCAATTATATCCATGGAACCAATAACCATATAACTAATGTACAACGAATTTGTTAAATCTCTTCAAAACATTCGTTTTTTAATATACCGATATATCTATCTAATTATCTCTTTAAGAAACTATTTATCTATCAATGCATCTATTTATCTACGAAGGTCGACTGGAAAATTCATAGACTGACCAAGATATAAATGTAAGTGGACACAACAATTGATAATCTAAAAGACATGGAAGAATACCAGAATACTTTTCAGCAGAGCACAAAGTTTAGACGGCCCTAGAACTATCTATCTATCTATGTTAAAGAAACCCCCTGCGTACAATGATCTCACATTATCTATCTATCTATCTATCTATCTATATATATATATATATGAGCACATTTTAGTCTTCGTCACTACAGTCCGTGTCGCCACGATAGTTTCATCCCTTTTTGTCAGCGTACTAGTTGACTCCGATTTTGTCACTATCCACATATTTTCTCCATAAAATATGATGTCATCTTCACTGTTGCATTTTCAATGAATTTGAAAGAATCTTATTAGATAGTCTTTCAAAGGCTTCCAATGTCCATATACATGGAAGGAATGGCATGCGCCTCTCTCACAGCCACTGCTCTTATAGTATTACCCTTACTCTCTGCCAAAAAATATGCAAGAAGCTGATTGTATGCGTTGCCAAAGCAGCATATAATGCGAAAGACGCAGTATATTTTTTCATTTTAAAAGCTTAAATGGAGATTAGGTTGAATCGTTGGGAAAAAATAAAAAATAAGCTCGTTAAACTTTGGTTTAAAATAAATTTCCAACATTTCAATGTATAATCAAAAATAAATAAACTGCCAAAACTACAGTTGATGAAAACTACTATCCCCTATCTTATCTGCCGCCGATAAGAAGACTTGTATTTATTTAGTCCTGAGAAACAGTGTTCAGATATGTGTTTACATTAAACCCTGTGAACAATAGCTGCGTGGTCTTATTTAACATAATGATGCCAATTCTTTTAAACAAACAATGGTTAACTCTTTTGTTTAAGTACCAGGCATTGGGTTTGTTTACTTTATTCTATCTGTCCCAAACGTGTGAGTTCTTTCAAATCAATACAACGCATAACTTTGTTAATTCCCAAACTATAGATTTGTTTTTGTTGATCGCTCAAGGACACAATTATCTTTACGAATAGATATCTAAGGAGATTCTAGACAAAGAGTGGGCTATATGGCTAATTAGCAAAATCTTCTAAAATTAAGACGGTGTAGAGAAATTAGATATATCAATGACAAGTTTGTGTGGGAGAGTCGTCTATATAAAGCAGAGTACCACAGATACAGTAACAGTTGGTGAAGTCTTCTCGAACGATCTGAGATTCATCGTAAGATATTTGTCACTAAATAACACACCTGCAATCCCCACCGCCTGATCTCGCTCAATTAGAAGAGAAGTAATTAGCAAGCTTGTTATTAATAATAATAAACAGCTCGTCGATCTCACTCATTTCTTCGAATAAGACAGATTGACGGATTGGTTATTTGAAGAATTGAAGAAGAATCGATTGGTTGGATATTACCTTAGCAGTTGCCATTAGATATCTCAAATTACCATTCTACGGAAGAGAGTTTGATTTTGCAGTATATAATATAGACATCTTATTCAACCGATGTTTATTTATATTTAGTAAAACTGCTGTTAGAGTTATCAACAGTGTTTTTCCATTTTTTTGAAAGATTTCATATTCCAGCTTGATTCAGACGTGTGTTTGGACGCAAAGTGATAAGGGTTACAGACAAGAATTAAGCAATCATAGGTGGGGTTGATAAAGCACACAAAGAGGTCCATACCGGTGATGCAGAAGTAAGTCAGACGACATGTAAGGGCGATATTAAACAAGAAAACTGAGCGATATATGAGAGGAGGCATAGACGGGAGTGAGTGATATGCGAAATTGGATCGAGGGTTCAACCACCAGAGTTTTGTGGTTCAATAAATAATGTAAACTCTATAAGGGCATAACGTCGCCGATACGCATTAGATAGAAAGTTTTAAATCTTAAATTTAACTTAAGATTACTTACTAAACATTCCAACATGTCACTGTTGAGATGTTTAATAACAAAACGCCCTTTTCATTTTGTAGGCTCGGCTTAAAATTACTTGCCTAATAAATTCACAAAATAAATTTAAAATTAATGAGCTTCACGCCCAGATTGTTGACCCTTTTGTGGTGTACATGGTAAAAGCTATAATTCCTAAATGTATTTTTCTAAAAGTTTGGGATCTAAGACGAAATCACAGTTTTGTAGTTCAAGAATTTTTCAGTAAACTTAGTTTCATAATAATGCCGGATTACGCATCTCACCGGATCAAAAGAAGTCATAACTGGACTTCTTTTAATTCAATAACAGATTTCTGATCCCATAGCTATTTATTTCCTGCATCTTTCTACAATCAGTAATTGTTAGAAGTTTATATAAAACTATTATCAAATAAAACACCGCATGTCACACACTGAATTAGGCAATCAAGTGTCATTCAAATTCATTGCTTCTAATTTTATACGCATTAATGTAAGAACCTAAGAATTCATACCCGGAAAATCGGTCATTCTCCTGTATCCCGGGATTCGATAGCTTTGTAAAAGATTGTTAATTATCCAATTCATGTTTGTACAAGTCTGGAATTGGGAGACTGAAGCACCTATAAAAGTCGAAAAACATATCGCAAGGCTACAGTGTACGATAACTTGTGCCAAAACTACATAATGCCACCACCCTTAACTGTATATTGGGACACTAACCTTAATATATTTTATATGGGTTCTGTATCAAATAACCTACAACGCACACGGGTATGTACCGTATCAGTCTAATTAGCAATTGAAATTTTAACAAATTCTTTGCATTGTTTAAATTGTTCGGACTCTTGTCCTCATCAATATTGCTACATTCACAACGTTTTGGCCGTTTTATTCTCTGGCCTTCTTCAGGTGCAAGGAATTTTGAACTGAACTATTTATTTCATCCACCGGGAGTAGATTGTTCTAGTTTCACGTACCATTCCTCCTCCGGATGTCTCAGTTATCTTCATTTTCTAATCCACTGAAGAAGGCCCGAACAAGATCCGAGACTTCGGAATATGGCAATAAAGATGAGGACAACATTTTGAACAATGTAATTAATATAAATAATTAAATACCTCATCTCAGAAATATATACAACTTTAAAAAAAGACCTGCATTAATATGGCAAATATTTTCATCAAACACATATCTTGGGATATATTTGTGGCAGCTTGCTGGAAGAACGGTAAGTGGTGTACAGTAATTATTAGGAGGGTAAGTGGTGTACAGTAATTATTAGGGGGTACGTTAAGAGGTGTACAGTATTTATTAGGAAGTACAGTAAGTTGTGTACAGTAACTTTTAGGAGATACGGTAAGTGGTATACAGTAATTATTAAGAGTGGTGTACTACTTGTTTATAAGTCGGTGGTAAAGGATTGCATATTATACCCACTGTATAATTCTGACCCTAACTTTGGAAATATTACTAGGCTTGAAAATCTGACTTGTAGAACTCAATTTAGGGTAGATTATTTTTTTTAAAAAAAGTGCGCTTTTTTAATACTGTTCCGATGATAGAAATGACGCAGGTGCGACATAGGAAATATCTTGAAAGTAGCTTGATTCGAGTGAATCCTGATCACATTAATTTAGAAAAGCACAGTAGCATAGCTAACTTCAATTGTTTTTTTTTTTTAGATTTGAAGGTGTAATAAGCATATTGGGTTTAAATCTATTAAGTGCATGTTGATTTAAATAGACAATGATACACGTCATTTACTTGTCATGCTTTCAAGATGAATTATTCTATATGCCTTTTTGATCTAACCTTATCTTGAACTTCGTTCTTTGTACATCTCAAGCGCTACAACATATTATACCGTGAATATTGTGGATTTAAAAGTGGAAATATTTTTTCATTGCTATACCAATTTCATCATCATCATTATAATCGTCGACGCCGTCATCATCATCATCATCATCATCATCATCACCTTGACTTTTGTAATCGTAGAAGGGATCTTAATGTAGAAACCATATTGAATCTCCCCTACAACTGTCTATCAACGGCTGCCATCAGCAATTCTTGTATAGTCATACTTGTCCATTGATTTTCATTGTTCAACCAGTCTGTGCCCTGGCGTCCTCTAATAGTCCACCTTCAACGGTGCCTTGAATGATGGTCTTGCGCAGGTTGTCGTGTCTTGTAAAATGTCCAAACTACGCCATTTGTCTCTGTTTGACAGTGGCGAGAAAAAACTTTCAACTATTTTCTTCACAAACTTATTGGTTTTATGTTTCCAACAGAAGACGTCAAGGAGTTTTCGCATGCATTTGTTCTCAAACACTTGGATCCTTCTCTCAGTTTCTGCTGACCGTGTGCATATTTCCCATCCGTATAGGAGAATGGAGACTATAACCCATTTGTATAGTCTGTATTTCGTTTGAAAGCTGATTTTCCTCCCCAAAATTTTTGCTAATTTGGTCATCGCTGCCATTGCTGCGACAATACGTGTGCGGATTTCCGAGCTGCAGGTAACATATTTAGACATGATTGGTACCAAATATTGAAATCAGGACACTTCCTCCAGTAAATTCTCTTTCATGATAATGTAATGTTGACACAGGTGGTACTGTTTGTGCTATCCACCATTAATTAGGATTTCTCGGAGCTGACTTCCATTCCATATGCTCCTGCTCTTTCAATAAGTATGTTGGTCAAGTTCTAGAGCTCACTGTTACTACCTGCTATGCGGTCAATGTCGCCTGCAAAACACAGGTTACAGACGGGTCTAACATCGACAGATATTGAAGGATCATGGCTGTTCAGGGTTTCTTGCATGATTTTCTCTAGAAATAGGTTAAACAAAGGGGATGATATTCCGAAACCCTGTCTCAGGCTGAACAATCCACCCATTTGTTTTCCAGAACTGCGCTGGTGGCATATTTGTATAGGGTCTGGATGAATTGCATTATTCCGTTATCTACAGTGAATTTCCTAAGGATTCTCCAAAGACCGTCATGCCATATATGATCATTCTTTTTACTTTATTATCAACAAATTGAAATAACCTTTTTGGTCAAATATAGTTAGGGGTGTTTCCCCATTAGCTTCATCAAAGTTTTAATTGAGAGTAATCGTTCTGCTAGTATTACTTTCACGCTGTTATTTAACAAACAGCTGGGTGAAATAAATTGTTTCATATCTTACTGTATTTTTTTAATAATTTGTCACAATAGACGATGTCACAAATAAAACACGGCTGTCGCTTTCAACTTTCCGTTTCGATAACAGTGTATTGTAACAAAAAGAAACTCAGAACTATTTTTTTAGTTGAACTAAACCAATACAAATTCTCTAGCGATAAAATCTTTAATAACGATTTAAACACATTATCTTCATTTGTTTATCGTTGCCAGCCTGATTACTTTGAACAATTATGTTAAAAGAATACGATTGATCGTTTTGCTCTAAAAATGACCACGGAGCGTATATTGTCCTTTAACATTGAGCTGACTTATTGCTTAAATGTAAACATACGTTTGACAAATTCACGAGTATAGAATCTCACCTTAAATCTTATTTATGCCAACATCAATTATTAGGATATCTTATATATATATATATATATATATATATATATATATATATATATATATATATATATATATATATATATATATATATATATATATATATATATATATATATATATATATATATATATATATATATATATATATACATATATATATATATATATATATATATACATATATATACATATATATATATATATATATATATATATATATACATATATATATATATATATATATATATATATATATATATATATATATATATATATATATAATTGCTGAAAACTCCTGAATTGGAGTGGACCGAACGATTATGAAAAGGTTTGTTCACGAAACTCTACTGTCGAGGTGCTAAATATAAAATATAAGTGATAAATTTATATTAATCATACATACATATATATATATATATATATATATATATATATATATATAAACGTCAAACATAGTGAGATGTTTCCCTTTTGACTTCGTCACATTTTTCAATGCAGAGTCATTTTTTAAGGATTTAATAGATTTTGTTTTTATTTCGGTATTCTTTCATTAGGGAAAATTTTATTTTTGAGAATACACATTTCTGAGTAGAACCGTAATTTTTAAATTGATCTTAAATAGTGTGAATTACTGGACAATACAATCTAGTAGCTTAATAAAAAATGAGATCACGTTATCATTCCAGTGTATATATATATATATATATATATACATATACAGTATTTACATTAGTCGGACTATTGTCCTCATCTTTGTCGCCATATTTGTCACAACGTTTCGGCCGTTGTACGCTCCGGCCTTCTTCAGGTGGTTGGAATTTCGAACTGAACCCTTTATTTCGATCGCTGGGGTAGACTGTTCTAATTCCACGTGCCATGTTTGATGGATGTCAGTTATCAGTTATCTCCTGCTAATTTTCCCTCTGAAAGTTCTCCACTGCCTTAACCAGGAATTGAACTCACCTTCTTTGGTCTGTCACTGGATCTAACCAACGCCTTTATCCACTGTGCCATGTGGACATCTGGGTATGAACTTCTGAGTATTATAAACCTAATGTTTTCAGCATCATTTTTACCAGTGCTCATATTGCAATTTTTTGCTGTTATCATTGCATGTCTTTACCAGAGTTCATATTGCAACTTTGTTATCATTGCTTTTCTCTGGCACTCCTTATTACTTACAACATCGAGCAAAAGTCATAAGTGGCGATCCAGAGACGTTAGATAAGGAATTGGTCAGTATAAGTAGTACCCTACAACGCAACAACTACCCTGGGTACATGGCAGCAGCCCCCAAAAACTGGGATAGGCGGGTACAAGAGGAGGAGGAGGAGGAGGACAACAACACTCAGAAAACAGTCTGCCTGCCTTACGTGAAGGGGTTATCAGAGAAAATACAAAAGATCTGCGGTCCATATAACATCAGGACAACCTTCAAAAGCGTGACAACACTTCGCAGTTATCTCTCACGAGTGAGACCCCCCATAGAGAGGAACATGACTAAAGACTGTGTATACGCTATCCCATGCAGCTGCGGAAAGGAATATAAAGGAGAGACAGGCCGCCCCCTCAAGGTAAGGCTTCAAGAACACCAGAAAGCTGTAACGCGAGGGGAAGTAGAAAAATCAGGCGTGGCTGACCACATATGGAGAGAGAAGGGAGATCACCGCCCCTTGTGGGATCATGTTGAGATCATAGACAGGGAACACCATTGGAAAATTCGTAAACTTAAGGAATCAGCACATATGCTAGGCCACAAAAATCTCCTGAGCCGACCAAGCATAGAAATAAATACAATATGGGAACCAGTAATAAGGAGTGCCAGAGAAAAGCAATGATAACAAAGTTGCAATATGAACTCTGGTAAAGACATGCAATGATAACAGCAAAAAATTGCAATATGAGCATTGGTAAAAATGATGCTGAAAACATGAGGTTTATAATACTCAGAAGTTCATACCCAGATGTCCTCAAGGACACATGGCACAGTGGATAAAGGCGTTGGTTAGATCCAGTGACAGACCCAAAGAAGGTGAGTTCAATTCCTGGTTAAGGCAGTGGAGAACTTTCAGAGGGAAAATTAGCAGGAGATAACTGATAACTGACATCCATCAAACATGGCACGTGGAATTAGAACAGTCTACCCCAGCGATCGAAATAAAGGGTTCAGTTCGAAATTCCAATACACCTGAAGAAGGCCGGAGCGTACAACGGCCGAAACGTTGTGACAAATATGGCGACAAAGATGAGGACAATAGTCCGACTAATGTAAATACTGTACATAATACCTCATCTCAGAAATATATATATATATATATATATATATATATATATATATATATGTTCTGATTCAGTAAAACACAGGAGGGGATGCAAGTACAAAAGATTAAAAACATAGCTCAGCCCCGATAAACGATATCCCTTATTAGTGCAGTGAGCGAGGCACTGCCGAGGGCAGCTGTTTCCCCGAGACCGAGAACAATAATGCATTCAATCCGCAGACTTAGACGAAAATGACTTGCATTCTCTCCGAAGATAAAAACACAACTCCGAAATGAAATTTAATTTATGCAACGGAGGGCAGATACTATACTTTGATCCCAACAAAAAGGTCGAAAATTGACGGCGGCCGCGTTAAACCCAGCAATTTTCAGATACAGTGTATCGGATGGCAGAAATCGATCATGGAAATCGCCAAAAAGTCCAGTTAACATAAATAAAATAACATCGTCTTCTGAATTGCTTCTAAATTATTATTAAAATACATTTTCGGAAGACGCGGATGTGGTTAAAATGAAAGAAAGAACGAAGGAAGTTAAAAGTAATTAACGTCTGCTGACAATACTTCATAAATAATGATTTCGTTTCGATTCCGTAGAAAAAAAAACAAAAAAACAAAAACAAAAAGAAAACATAGACTCTGCTTGGTTTTACTGAGAAAAGGGAAGAAAGTAGACAAGACAGAAGTGTTCAATAGCTTTTTTAGAGAAATGGAAGAAATTATGATAAACACATATTTTCATTTATACCCACTTCTTAATATAACGACCAGCATTTATATTTAAACTTACAAAACTCAAATTTTTAACGATGCGGTAAGCGAATTTATACGAATATTTTATCTTCATAGATCACGCCATAAGCTCATTCAATTATATATTGAAGAATTAAGATTCCTCAGAAATTTAAAATAAGGACACAGTGTAATTTTAAAAGGTATTTCTTGTATATGTTCTTTCTTGTATAAATGCTCTGTCTTTATTATGACTGTCTACAATTCACTGTGCTTTATTGTTATTATGACTGTCTACAATACACTGTGATTTATTGTTATTATGACTGTCTAGAATTCACTGTGCTTTATTGTTATTATGACTGTCTACAGTTCACTGTACTTTATTGTTATTATGACTGTCTACAATTCACTGTGCTTTATTGTTATTATGACTGTCTACAGTTCACTGTACTTTATTGTTATTATGACTGTCTACAGTTCACTGTGTTTTATTGTTATTATGACTGTCTACAATTCACTGTGTTTTATTGTTATTGTGACTGTCTACAGTTCACTGTGTTTTATTGTTATTATGATTGTCTACAGTTCACTGTGTTTTATTGTTATTATGACTGTCTACAGTTCACTGTGTTTTATTGTTATTGTGACTGTCTACAGTTCAGTGTGTTTTATTGTTATTATGACTGTCTACAGTTCACTGTGTTTTATTGTTATTATGACTGTCTACAGTTCACTGTGCTTTATTGTTATTATGACTGTCTACAATTCATTGTGCTTTATTGTTATTATGACTGTCTACAGTTCACTGTCCTTTATTGTTATTATGACTGTCTACTGTTCACTGTGCTTTATTGTTATTATGACTGTCTACAGTTCACTGTCCTTTATTGTTATTATGACTGTCTACAGTTCACTGTGCTTTATTGTTATTATGACTGTCTACAGTTCACTGTGCTTTATTGTTATTATGACTGTCTACAATTCACTGTGTTTTATTGTTATTATGACTGTCTACAGTTCACTGTGCTTTATTGTTATTATGACTGTCTACAATTCACTGTGCTTTATTGTTATTATGACTGTCTACAGTTCACTGTGCTTTATTGTTATTATGACTGTCTACAGTTCACTGTACTTTATTGTTATTATGACTGTCTACTGTTCACTGTGCTTTATTGTTATTATGACTGTCTACAGTTCACTGTGCTTTATTGTTATTGTGACTGTCTACAGTTCACTGTGCTTTATTGTTATTGTGACTGTCTACAGTTCACTGTGCTTTATTGTTATTATGACTGTCTACAATTCACTGTGTTTTATTGTTATTATGAATGTCTACAGTTCACTGTGCTTTATTGTTATTATGACTCTCTACAATTCACTGTGCTTTATTGTTATTATGATTGTCTACAATTCACTGTGTTTTATTGTTATTATGACTGTCTACAGTTCACTGTACTTTATTGTTATTATGACTGTCTACTGTTCACTGTGCTTTATTGTTATTATGACTGTCTACAATTCACTGTGCTTTATTTTTATTAAATATATCTGTCGTGTTCTGCATTTACTGTATTTTTTTAAGTATGAAAATGCTTCCTTTGAAGTACGGTGGCCGTTAATAATTAAGTATAACTCAAGATGTCAATGTTAAAATAAAATAGTATTTAATTAAAGCCGTAAATAACTACTTAAACAGAACAATGAAGTACAGGCCGACCAAACATAATTAACCATTTTAGATACTACTTTGTTAGTAGCACGGCTCGGCTTAACATCCGCTAAATCCTAAATCAGTAACTTAATCATCGATGCAAAACATTTCACACTAATTCAACTAGATACTTCAACTCAATAGTCGCTCAATAATCCCACTAGTCAGTAGTCTGACACAGCTATTTATACATCTGGCAGAAAACATATATTCATAAGGCCATTGTGATACACTTGAACCTCGGTGTCGGTAATTATGCATTTCCTTCCGATATGACAATGTTGAACAAGCAATTCGAAATTTCAGAAGAAGCAGTCCGTTTTAAATATATCTTTTACTACAGGAGACAATATTTTAAAATCTTTATAAAATATTTAATACAAGTTTAAAATATGGAAATAGCTGTTTGTACATTCTTCTCAGCATAAGCTAGCTCTGTGTAAGCCTCTTACAAATGACGTCACTATTACGAAACGTAGACATTTGCATTAACTGGAATTGTTGCATTAAGAAATAAGTCAGGATATAGCCAACTAAATATACTCCTATACTAATAAGATGCAGACAGTCGAAAAATATTAAACAAAAAAAAGCCATGATGTTGAAAAGTTATTTCTAATTATGATTTGTTCGGTCAAACGATTATAAAAAATCTGAAAAAAAAATACAACAAATTTAACAGAAATTGAAAGTAACAAATATATATGTTGACGGACATTAGCAAAACCTGTTTGAGTGAAGGTATAAAGATTTTTAGTAAACCGAATCTATAAGCTCCATTTAATATTATTTTATTTATTTACACCATACGAGTAAGTTCATGCAGACCCTTGACGAGAAGGTCGAATGTACTCGAACAGATAACGAGAGCTACGAACAATTTCTCCACCAATTTGATCCGGATTATAAATGGAACTGCTGTATATATATATATATATATATATATATATATATAGATAGATAGATAGATAGATAGATAGATAGATAGATAGATATATATAGATATATGGGATATCTTCTATTTCTTTACAAAGTAAATAATAACGATACACAACACACAGACAAAAATAACAAAAATATTTTCTACAAAAGGCAAATGCACGTCAACTGTAAACAAGATGCATCTTCACTTAAAAATAGAGTAACCCAATTGACCCGAAAAAGTTAAATTGTCTACTACAAAAAATACAGCTAACCTTCTCAAAAATACCATACCTGCGAAATCAAAACTATAAACAATGAAGATTATTTACGAGTTCAAATGGTACTTAAGGAACAATATTCATGATCAAACCAAACTCATAATTACATCGATCACACAACTACATGCTAATCTATACAACTTAAGTTATACATATCCGATCACAGCTGCGTCAGAACACATTTAAACACGCTCCAAACCTTGCTAGACTCCATCTGAAACATACTAATAGAAAATGCAAACCTAATTTCCTCATCCACAGGCATAAAAGAGGAAAAATGATTGAAACATTAATAATAAAAAAAGATAAAAAAAAACAATACTCAATGATATTAACTTCTAACAGGGCAAACATATGCTGACTGTGTTCGGAAAATAAATAGATCCCTAGAAAACTAGATAAATAGACAAAACCCATACATGCATTTAAAAAGTAAAAATAAAATCATCCTTGATAAAGTCTAAATATATAGACAAAAGCGGTTTGAATTACAGAATATTTGGAAATTTTCTAACCAATCGGTGGCCAGAAAAGAAAACACTTTTATGAACACGAGGAAAATTAAATAAAAATCTCAATCACAGTCACAGTACCAGTTGCCTTTAATGATACATGCATAAATGAGGGATTGCTGCCTAAATATACAAAATCTGATATATATTTAAAAAAAATTGACTGATAAAATCTTACAACAAAAAATTAACAAATTGACATATTAGTATAAAAATCGCACTCACTTAAATTAAAAAAAAAAAAAATCAACCTTAGCTTTGCGACTGCCCACTCCAAAAGATTGTATCCGTCATTAATAACACACAAAAATATATTTCGATTCGCATTTAATTTTTCGTCTGGGATGCTATCTTAATTTTACAAAATACAAAATAATTTCCATGCCTAAAGATGACTGAATGTACAGTCGAAAGTACTTGCGTATTTAAGAAATCCCTTATGCAGCTTAAAATAAAAAAAACAAAAAAAAATCAATGATCATAACATTCATCGAGTGATTAGTAGGTTAATGCATCTTTAACATATTGTTAGCGACGGATTTCGTCATTTTATAACATTAAATATACTAATTTACTTTTTGTATAAATGATTCATTGTAATATAAACATTTATTTATTATGCAGTATACATATTTATTATCATTGGCCAACATGAATTCTCGAGAAAGGTTATTAAAGAAAAAATTGCGCTTTAAGGGTAGAAGGATAAATTGTAAAAATAAACATTTTCATAGATAGCAAACTATTCAGATTTGAAAAACATCTAAACATTTATAACAAGAGAAATGTCCGTGAAAGCACGAAATTAAACAGACTATTCTTTGTCGGCAAGTCGGTAATGCGTACTTGGCTAAACGCTGACACCCTCTGTCCCGAGTAAACGTAAATTTTCCGTCTAAAGTAATATATGCACCCACAGACAATGCTTTTGATTCAAGGTGTGTGTCCTCATCACCGGATATGTTTTAATTATGCGTGTAAAGCTCGTTCAGGAGCAGCCAGAATGTTAGTAATTTAATGCACAGAACTGGTGTAGCTTTTCAATTTAGGGTTGTCTTTTTCCTAGACTGGTTGGCATCCAAGACTAAAGATAAAGTGCACACTCAGTCCTGATTAATCTATCATTATTAGTAAGAAATGAATTCATATTTTCCACAACTCGACTGAAATTTGAACTTGGCTCACAGATTTTTATTTATTACACCACCAAAAAATCTAATATATATATATATATATATATATATATATATATATATATATATATATATATATATATATTAAGAAATGGACAAGGTCCGACAATTTATTTATTAAAGACATTTTTATGTTTAACGTTGTTATTTATAGATACAAGTATTTAAGCAAATGCTCTGTTTATGATAAACAGTATTAAATAACATTTACCGGCCTGAATGTCCGAGAAATTTTCATAGAAAGGTTCTTTGTGGCCCAGAGGTTAGGCACGTCAGCGTAAATGACGGTTCCGTATAGGATGCAGGTTCGAATCCTGTCAAACAACGAATATTTTCTATGAAAATTTCTCGGACATTCAGGCCGGTAAATGTTATTTAATACTGTTTATCATAAACAGAGTATTTGCTTAAATACTTGTATCTATAAATAACAACGTTAAACATAAAAATGTCTTTAATATATATATATATATATATATATATATATATATATATATGTGTGTGTGTGTGTGTGTGTGTGTGTGTGTATATGCTTTTATCGTGTTTTAACCATGTGTTATATTTATGCAGTATTTAAAAGGATAAATCTACAGTAGCTCTATGTTAAAATGATGATGTGCACATGAAAAGCGTTTAGCCTACATTTAAGTTAGATTGCTTGATTCTGTGATGCTTATCTGCTCAAAAACATCTCCATTGTTCAAGCAAGAATTACGGTAACTCTATTTAAAGATAAAGTAACTTTATCAGCTTCCCAATAATTGTTCAGCCGTTAGACTTTACCTATTTTTTATTATGTAATAATTTAACGGTCAGTCTCGGACTGGCCAGAGTTTCCGCTTTCCCGATGACAAATGGACTTCTATAATAATCGAAACGAATCCTATTAATACTATATAAAATATTAAAATTGATTCATACATAGAGCTAAAAGTTTTAATTAAACAGAGCAACATATTTCATACAATAGAAATTAAAAGTAAATTAAGTTAATGATCATTCTCAACATATAAATTGAAATAAAATTGACAAAACATTTTCAGACATGTCAGGGGGTGATAAATTATTGAAATAAAAAAAAAAGCCAGACAGATGAAAGAAAAAAAAAGAAAGAAAAGTAGAAAAATAGAAAATGAAAAAAAGCTAAAAAGGGAGAAAATAAAAATAAGGAAGTAGTGTTAGCCTCCATATGAGGGGTGGTTACAGGAAAAAAGAAGAGAAAAAAAGGGGAGAAACAAAAGAATATATGAACTATTTATTTTATAAACAGCAGGAATCGGAAGGCAGTTCATAATTAAGGGAAAAACTTAAATCAATTAACAAAAATAATATTGCATTAAATAAAGAGATAATTCAGTTTATATATGTTATGGGATCTTACCCATAATAATAATAATGGACTATTTCATACTTAATAAATATTGCGCCTCAGGAGTAGGCAAGAAGTCAGTGAGTCGCTCAACTCCTGACCAGCCGTTCGGTTGGACTCTCTACCTTCGGGCGGGGAGGAACCCGAACGAGGCTACGCAAGGGGGCGGAGTCTCGTTCGGGGAGGTAAACCGACCCTGAACACGTTCATGCAGGTTCAATGGGTCTATTTTTGGGGCAAGTCGACGGGCTCGGAGATCCCACAGTAAAAAACCGACCTTGTGTCACATGATGCCCTAGTGGGAGGGGGGTGACTGAATATCGTCAGTCAGTCGTTCGCGTCTCGACCGGCTGTTCGGTTGAACTCTCTGCCTTCGGATGGAGAGGAACCCGAACGAGGCTACGCCGAAGGGCGGAGTCTCTTTCGGGGACGTAAACCGACCCTGAACCCGTTTATACGGGTTCAATGGGCCTATTTTTGGGGCGAGCACACAGGCTCAGAGACCCACGTTAAAAACCCGGCCTTGTGCCACATGCTGCCTCAGTGGGGGGGGGGAGTGACTGAATATCTTGCATTCGAATATCCTATTTATTTTTAAGATCGCCTTAGCGTCTATTCCTCCCTATGCTTCCCAGAAATTTCAACTGCAGCTATCTGAATCTAAGCGAAGTGTCCTATTTCTTTCCATTTTTTTCTAAACTGAAAAATTCCTAGTTGATTATACGCTATATTAATGTCATTCTCAGCATTCTTCTGTAGAACCACATCCTCTATTCATCAATGAGGAAATTGTCTGCTACGGTGGAGGTTTCTTCTTATGTAGCAGTCCAGTTATCTTTTTTTTTTATAACAAATTTCTCTTGATTGTAATACTACTTTTACTTTTTGGATGGTAACATTTCTCTTTATATTCACCTGCGGATTTCCGTTTCATATTTTCCCGCGCTCTCTTAAAATACTTCTCAGATATTTAATATTCGAATATTGATACAAAAAAAATCCTTAAAATGAAGTTATATATTTTGTCTTCAATGTACACATTTTCTTACAGCAACACACGGGTTCAATTTATCCATTTAGAGCCCTGTCGTTATCGGTAATCAAGTTTCTCTCTAGAGAGTTACTTCACTGCTTATCCTGGACATCTATTTAAAATAGGTTTAATAATGAAGTCGCTATGTTGTTATCTCATTAATTTTCTAGATTTACTGTTTTCCTTTCTTATTGGAATAGCAGCAGACAACTCCACAAAAATATGGTTTATTCCAGACGAAATCTTGATGATAATTCTTATAAAAGATTCACATTCCTTTCCCGTCATTTGAACATGAGTAGAAGTTTATCATTTGTTTCCTGTTTAGGATTGGCTTTCTGGTTCCTTCTAAATTCTACTTCCCCTCTATACTTGTAACACCCCCGGCTAAACACTGAAATATTATTTAATATTTATTTTATTTTATATTAAATAGTAGTAGTTAGGTTCGCATATAGTCCTCGCCATTTTGAGCAGGAGTAGGGGTTTTTCCCTCGTTTCATTTTTAGGATTGTATTTTTGGTTGCTTCTAAATTCTACCTTAACTCTCGACTTCGAACGTAACCTCTTCAACTCTGAAATTTTATTTACTATTTATTTTATTTTTTCTTCAATAGGAGTATATAAGTTCGTCTATAATCCGGTTTCCACCCCCCTCGGGATTTTTAACAAGAGCGCAGTTTTATTCAATATTTCTTGTTTAGGTTTTGGTTTCCGGTTCGTGCTAAAGTCTACTTCAACTCTATACTTCTAACGTCTCCACCTCAAATCTGAAAATTTATTTAGCATTTATGCATTTTTTCTTCAATTGGAGTAGATACATTTGCCTATCGTCCGGTTTAAACTCTTTCTCGGAGTATTGAACAGAAGTAGAGGTTTATCTGTTGTCTTCAGTTCAGATTTAGATTTCCGGTTCCATCTAAAGATTTCTTTTCTTTTTCTCCCAGCAGACCATTGTGTCTTAGTGGCATTATCACCTTGTACGGGGTGAATTGATTAAAAATATGTTCAAAGTTGAATGTCTTCGCATATTTTTGCCATCAGCAGATTTTAATATTTATTCAACGGAGTTATTTTTAATATTTAAACATTTTTCTGCGTTTATTATTCGAAAGATTTCGTATTGTGAAGATTCCTAAATGAGACGTGATTTCACAACCAGTATTTGAAATTTTCACTGGTTTACTCAATGTTTCTTGACACCTACGAATCTTGGACACTAACTGAAGAATTACCGTGAAGAATCCTGTCATTCCAAATAAACAATTCTAGGCATCTCTACAGATTACGTCAGAACTAACGTAGTGTTTGACAACATCAAACAAAAAGCAGACCCATAACTCCAGTTAAAAAGAGAAAGTTGAAATGGTATGAACACGTGATATGTGGTAACGATCTTCCCACTGTCGTCATAAAAGGTGCCACATGAGGTAAAAAAGGAAGGTAGATGGGAAAATGAACCATTATCGTCACTGAGTGAAATGGAAGATAGCGACTCAGACATTGGTAGGCGCACATTCGTCTTCCTGTAAAAAACTTCCCAGATATTTAAATTGTTGTACTTGTTTGATTTTGAAAACTGCAATTGACAATTAACATGATGAGCTGTCCATTTTGCAAACGAATATGTATTCTTTCTTTTTGTAACTGAGGTTTTTCCTTTTCTTCTTGTTTTCACTTCCTTCTGTAGGAGTTCTTGTAGTTACCATTCTCTGTCACGACAGATTTTGCTTTGCACGACAGTATTTTTCGCAATAAAATTGGTGTTAGAAAAATGGTTTTGATAGAATTTTTAGCATAGACTTTAATTTATATGAGCATTTCAGCTTCAAATATCTACCTTTATCAATATAAAATAACATACATTCTGGGGATTATTAAGCAAATATATACAGTTCAGCTTAACTTTGTTATTAATAAGTAAATCCAAAAAGTTATAAGCAGTAGAAATATATATTTGATGAACAACAGCCAGACGGGCTTGTAAGGATGTTTTATAGAAACTGGAAACGAAAAGAACACCGATAGTTAAAATCAGTGACGGTGAGAAATGAAAGGTAAACATAACGAGGAAAGAATGCTTACAAAATGTGACATTTACATAACATATCGAAGATAAAGAGGACAGATGGATGTAAAAGGAAACATTAGCTTATGAGAACGGACAGTAGTAAATATAGTAAAAAAAAAAAAAAAACTTACAAAGACCCCCAGTGTATAGGAAGATGAGGAGATCCATGATTAGCCATGTCTTGAAAGAAAGACGGCAGGAGATTTGATGGATACGATAAGTCATGTATTTGAATACATTTTATTTGCTACAATATAGGCTGCATGACATTTAACAACTTTCATCTTTTGATTATGTTAACCTTTCTACTGTAACAAATTTAACATTACTGCGCAGTAATTTTATTGCTGTACTGTTATTTGTGATTGAATATGGTTTTCCATTCTCGCCTACGTAACTTATATTTGTGCCCCCGAAATTGGAGAGATATCTAGATATGATGACGATCATTCCACCAATTTTATATTACTGAAATAGTTTTTAGCAAGATGGGAAATCGACAATTATATAGAATGTAATGTGAAATGTTGTGCATGAATAAGCAATTTCTCATAGAATTTGATGGTTGTGATCTATACAGCATAAAAGAGTCTTGTCCAATAATTGCAAAAATAATCTCTATTTAACATTATAACTTCATCAATATTGAAAATTACTATAAATTTATTGGCAAAGATATCAGACCATATTATTTCTCCATCTTTCCTCTGTGGTCGATTGATTGAATATTTCAATGAAGGAACAAAGTCTAGTCATGTCATCAGCCTATTCCAATGTAGCCCTACATTCAACACTAATATTTTGAAATTAATTTCCATGTGCTTCTTTACAAAAATCATGTTTCACTTTGTAATAGCGAGTTACATATGATATTTTGTTTGATCTGATGGCGTGAGGCGAGGGTCTTAATATCATGCATATTCTCTCCGTTTACATTTGTAAAATGCCGTCTTTTACTGGTCTGTCTACTTTTCTTTACTTATATATATATATATATATATATATATATATAAGTGAACATAGAAGTCAACGCTTAGAGGCGACAGCCTGTTTCATGCTATATGTAATCGTCAGGCTACATATGCTGTTATTTTTCTCGGCTATTTATATATATACGGGTTAGTAGTGCATTGTGGGTATTCTATTATGTCGGTTATTTTACCGGAAGTCGTTTGTTTATTTATTTGGGTCAAATTATATTGCTTGTTTTTATTTTTTTGTTTCTTATTTTATTTATATATTTATTTATTAACGTAGTAAACATTTGTTTATATCACTTATTTAACAGTTTTGTTTTGGTTTGAGAGTTTAATTAAAGCTATTTGTTCAATTTTGGGGTTGATTGTTGTGGTTCATTCTAGCTATTATTTTGGCGGGAACTGGTTTTAATTGATTATCTTTATTTGGGATTGGTTTGTTTATTTATTTTTCTTGGATGAATTTAGGTCAATTTATTTTACTTGTATATTTATATACAAGTAAAATAAATTGTATATGTTCACTTTTATATTTACACGCTCTATCTCTGATATTGAGCACTTTATTCCATAAATATAGCATACCTTAAGACTATATTTCTTTCTTTTTATATATATATATATATATATATATATATATATATATATATATATATATATATATATATATATATATATATTATTAAAAGGATATCTCTGTTCATATCTCGCCAATGTCAATAATTTCACTTTTGTTTCTCCTGTGAGCCAAACATTTTCCTTCATTTTTCCCTCAGCTGTTAATACTAAAAATCAAGACACCGCTCTCTTTTAATCGTCTGAGAGAACCATTTTTAACCACTATCAACATGGCTGATGTTAACCTCCACGAGAATCTTTTTACACGATTCTATGTCTATTATTCGTTCATGCATTTAATATTGTGGAGAAATTGACGGTTCAGGCGAGGGAAGGAATAATGTATTTAGCTGGGTTGTTGGTTCTTGTTGACTAAAAGCCGTTCCCTTTTTACTATTTTTTTTATAGTTACAGGGTCTTGCGACTTGTTACCACGTGATCACCGAACTGGTTATAAAGGAAATGTGTTTTCCTCCTTTTCATCGCTCTTCTTGTGACTCAATGCAAGTCATCTGGCGATTAAGCTACGTCGCGAAAGGAAATACTTTTTCGCAAATTAAGGTAAGTAATTTTGTGCCTTTCCTCGTCCTACACCGTTTCTTGACTTATTTTTTGGTTGAGATTTTCTCGACAATATTGCTGTCACATAAGTTGTGCTGCTACTGCTATTTATTTAAAGATACTTCTCAAAGTCCAAAGAAGAATCTGCAATGTTATCTGTCCTGACCTGCCATCTCTACTTCTGCCACTTTCCTGTCGCTTTTACTGACGATCATTGGTACCTCGATTTTATAAAATTAACCGCAAGATTCACAGCAAGGTCTCATTATTTTATGTAGGATATCTAAATGTCAGCGTAAGTTCTATGTTGAGTGTTTGTTCCCTGTTGCGCCTTCTTGCTTCCCAAACAAATTTGATCTCACAAATATAAATTAAACTTATTTTCTTATGTCTTCTTCTTGTTGTTTGATTGTTCAGTCTCCCTAATATTTCACACTCGGTAACCCCTTGCATTATAATAACTATATTGTCTTGTATGAAGGATGGAATTATGAAAAAAGTGATGTTTCTGACATCAGATTATCACTTTCTTGACATCCTTAGAAATCTTTATATATTTGAAATTAGAAATAAGTATTACTGTTGTGTTAAATACATTCATTTGCAATATAAGAAAAAAGCCTCTACCTTCGTCCAACTTGGTTATTTTAAATAGATGCAATAGAATCATATCAATTGAAATTTGGATGTGTGTCTTATATAAATATAAGAATCTCCGAAAATGTACAAAAATCTATCGGTTAATAAAAATTTTATTGTGAAAACATTGAATTGCGTGATAAAATCTGATATCTTGTAAAAACGATTGATAAAAAAACACTTTGTTTAAATCTTTTTCTTTAACAACACAGTCGCCATTTCTAGTGTCTGTTTTGTCTTAGCATTTTAGTGCTTACTGTTTCTTTCTATTTTGTTTACCATAAAACTGTGAATAAATTTCATATCATCATAACTTTTTATTTACTACTTGATAATGGATAAGATTGATTTAACTTTATATTGTCAGTTCTGAGAAATTATAACTTTCAAAAGTGATAATCTAAACCAAATAGATGATTTTTTTTTTAATATTTGGTATCATGGTTGAACACCTCCCCAAAATATATTGGGTATTATATATTAGAACTGAAATGGCATTATCAGCGCTGTCAAAGATGAATACCATATATAAGTCAACGAAAAAATCGAAAACACTAAACGTTAGCTCAACAGCAATGCAATCGATAGGAGAAAAGAGAAATCGGAAAACTGATTTCGAAGTTTTGTCTTGTTCCTTAACTTAACTACACTCAAATAACATGGCAAAGTTATGACTTTATCTCTTCCCCTAGAGATTGAATCAATAGTAGGATCTGTCCATCTTTCTGAAATGAGGTATTATGTACACTATTTACATTATTCAGACTATTGTCCTCATCTGTGTCGCCATATTTATTACAAAGTTTCGGCCGTTGTACGCCCCGGGCTTCTTCAGGTGTTTGAAATGTCGAACTGAACCCTTTATTTTGCTCACCGGGGTAAACTGTTCTAGTTCCACGTGTCATGTTTAATGGATGTCAGTTATCAGTTATCTCCTATTAATTCCCCTCTACAAGTACTCCACAGTCTTAACCGTGTATTGAACTCACAATTTTGGGGTCATTTCACTGGATCTAACCAAAGCCTTTATCCACTGTGCCAGCTCAACTTTCCAACCACCTGAAGAAGGCCGGAGCGTACAATGGCCGAAACGTTGTAGCAAATATTGCGACAAATATGAAGACTATAGTCCGAATAATGTAAATAGTATAAATAGTAGGACTTGTATCGAAAAAAGAAAATATATAACTGTCAAATTGTTAATGCAATATCCAGTCACAAAAATATTATTCTTCCAATTCAAAAATATGTTTCTACTTTAAATAACACCTAAATAGTTTGTGACTCGCTAAAAATATCAGTAAATAAAAAAAAAAAGAAATCAATCCTACCACGTATATATATATATATATATATATATATATATATATATATATATATATATATATATATATATATATATATATTCTTCTAGAGCCCAATTATATGGTCGGTTATGGAGATTTTTTTTTGTCCGTTCAATGCAATTTGCGTTGAACATTGTCACGAGTCATACATTTCTACCACCTGTCCTTGTATATTTAAAGAAAATATAGTTAAAATAATATATTGGTCATTTCTTTTGATTACCCCAAATAGATATTATTTAGATTCAGACCTATAGATATTGCTCTCATCTGTTTCTGCGGCTCTGCTGTTGGTGAATGTGGAAATCATCATCATCATAATCATCTTTTATTACGGCTGACATACAGGATGTCGGCTTTTGGTTTCTTTATTTTTTTCTTTTAGTTCAACATGTGATCTCATGTGTCGCAAAATCCGAATATATTTATTTTTATATTTTGCTTTATAATCTTCGTAAGAAAGGATTAAACATCAACTGCAAGAAGGAAGAATGCAGGGTTTTAACAAAACGATGAGCCCAAAATGGAATTTCTAAATCAGAGATACCAGAAGTAAACAAGTAGAAAAATTTTAAACATATCTTGGAACTGTTTTAACAAACGGACGGAGAGGGCAACACTGAAATCCGAAGGCGCATTGGGATAGCTAACGATGAATTCCAAAAGCTACGCAGATTCATAAGAAACAAACAAAAAACAACCTCGTCAGAAACAAAGAAACAAGTACTGAATTGTTACATGATATCTGTCATCCTATATGGCAGTGAATGCTGGACAGTCTCTTTAAAAAATAAAGAAGAGACCTTCAGCTATATAAAGGTCGTTCTACGGAAGGAATCTGAGACTACCGAAAACCAAATAAGTGAGCAAGAATGAAATAAACTTTAAGCAATATAAAGGTCGTTCTACGGAAAGATTTTGAGGTTACCGAGGAATAAATAAGTGAGCAAGAACGAAATAGACTTTTAGCAACATAAGTTCTACGGAAAGATTCTGAGGTGACGGAGGACCAAATATGTGAGCAAGAACAATGTTTTAGATAAAATAAAGACAAACAGCAAACGTAAATAACATTTGGAAGATACAGTTGAAATCTTTAACGCTGATAATGAGGAATCATGGCATGGAAAATCTGATACTCAGAGGACAATTTGAAAGCAAGAGCCACAAAGGAAAACAACCCATAAAATACTTAGGGAGCTTAATTAAATGGATGGCGGAACAAGGTTTAAGAGAAATAACAAAAAAGATAAACTTTATTAAGAGCTAGAAACCAGAGGAAATTGTGGAGAGCCCTTATCGCCTACGTCCTGAGGAGACACGGGACATAAAGCAGATAAACATCAAATTATTAAATTATTGAATACCAGTTTCTTGTTAATTTGAACAATTTTCACTTTTCTCTTAATTCTATTTATTATAGGCATTAATTAATTATGTTTCCTTTTGATTTAAATACCGCAGCTCAATTAGCAAAAGGTAATAATATCTTGAAATGTCATAGTTTACTGGTTTCTTTCTAGGGGTATTGACTTTCTTTCTAAGATATTTTCAAGAATGAGTTTCTTGTCAACTGAGCTTCAGCATCTATCAGAAGACATGTGTTTGCAACATAATGTTTCTACAATGATGTATGATCGATTTGCGTAGATTTCCTAATCAGTACGAACGCAGAAATTTCAGAGGATCGTGACCTCGTCATTCTCTACATTGTGCGAATTCTTCTTCTTCTTCTTATTCATTATTATTATTATTATTATTATTATTATTATTATTATATTTCCTTTGATTTCTGGTGTGTACACATTTCTTTCCGGGTCCAGACCAGAGACCTAAGTTATGAAATAGCATCATGACACTTTCCACTGACAAAAAAAAAAAAAAAAAAAAATTACATAGATAAAGCCCTTCGTAAGGTGTGGGCTGTACTTGTGAAAACAATTTTTATGTTGATATTCCCATGTGTCACATTTTTGAGATTTCGATTTCAAGGTCCTTGTATTTTGATAGCTTTTTGAAGATCTGCAATTATATATTGCGGTCAGCAGGGACTGCACTATTAATAAGGAGACACTTGTTTTGTTTGCGGTCTCTAGTTATAATGTCTGGGCGGTTAATTTTGATTGTTCTATCTGTACATGTTGTGTAATCCCATAAAATTATAACAGGGCCTCTCACCGTAACGGAGTCTGGGTGGTGTTCATACTAATTTCTTTCAGTTTCTTTCCCGTAGAAGCTGCAGATTTTCCAGTGCAAATACTGGCCAAATCTGTCATGTCGGATTTTATTTTCGGTGGTTGCCAATATCGTGCAACCTGATTCAAGATGATCAATTGTTTCTGGGTAATTATCACATAACCTGCATTTTGGGCTAACCCAATATTTTAGTAAGTGTGCTTGATAATTTCTAATTTAGCACTGATCCTGTGCAGCAAAAATAAAATCTTCCGTTTCAGCTTTTAGCCCTGCACTGCGTAGCCACTGATGTGCACGGCGCTTATCTATATCCGCTTCTTTGGTATGGGCAGAGAATTGGCCATGAAGCGGTTTATCTTGCCATTTTTTTGTGTATCTGGTCGGTTGCATTTGTTTTTGCTTACTTTTTTATGCATTTTACAGCTTCAGTCGATGTATTGTTTTACTTGTATTTCTGCATCCATTTGAAACTCTATATTGAACTTGTTATCTTTTACTGGCTAGCAGGTTGAGAAATGACCTGAAATGTATTTATTTATTTATTTATTTATTATTATTATTATTATTTCCTTTGATTTTTGATGTATCGACATTTTCTTCTGGGTCCCAACTAGAAGCCTAAGTTTTCATAACATATTTCACTGATCATTTTTGCAAAACAAAAACAGAAAACCATACGATAACACACATTTCATATACATAAAACTCTTAGTAATGTGTGTCTTGTACATGTGAGTCCAATTTTTTTTTCTATTTTCTTTAAGGCATGGGCTTCCCGGATTCTCTTCAATGAGTCTATTTAAATATTTTCCAATAAATCAGTGAGCTCCAACTACAAATGTAATTACTGATGTTTTCATGTGCCAATTTTTTTAGATTTCGACTTCAAGATGCTTGTATTTTGATAGTTGTTTTTTAAAGATCTTTCAATAAGAAAGCGCCTTCTGTTCTTTTGGTCTCTGATTAAACATGTATGCGCGATTTGCTTTAATTGTTCTCTCTCTCTTTATATTGCAAAGCCCCGTCATTGTGGTCTGGGCGAGGTTTATACCAGTTTCTTGCTGTTCCCTTCCCGTACAAATTGCATATTTTTCAGTGCAGATATTGGCCTACTCCGTCATGCTGAGCTTTATATTCAGTGTGTGCTAACACCTCATAGAAGATGATCACAGAATCTGTATTACGGGTTTACACATTTTTTTAGGATGTGTGCTTGTTAATTACAAGTCAGAAGCATTGGTCCTGTGCAACACGAATAAAACCTTTATTTTCAGTTTCTTACCCTGCTCAACGTTATCACTGATGGGTACGGTGTTTGTCTACGTCAGATTTTTGGCTGAGGGCAAAGTATTAACCATGAAGAGGCTTATATTCCCATTGTTGTTGTTGTTATTATTATTTATGTTTTTTTTGTTGTTGTTTTTTTATTTATCTTTGCTTTGTGTAGTACGAGTTGTCAGCAGGTCACAACCAGAGACTTCAAGAGACGAGTTTTTTTTATCAGATGCAAGCAGATGAGGTGCCATGCAATTGGAAAAAAAAAATATTGTGAGCGCTGCACAAAATAAAAACTATTCAAGATGTGAAAAGTACTTATGCATATGATTGGGTCCACGCATTTGCTTTCTCTTTTTTTTATACAAATCCCAAAGCTCCAACAACAACAGGCAATGTTTTTATCTTAAGATCCCAAAGTCTACTCAGTTCTGTCACGAGGTCATTGTATTTACTTTCTTTCTCAAAGATTTTCAAGGACTGGTTCATTGTGAGCTGGAACTACAACATCTATTAGAAGACACGTGTTCTTAATATAATCTTTTTCAAAATTATGTCTGATAGATTTGCATGGATTTCCCAATAAGTATAAACGCAAAAACTGCAGAGGATTGTGGCTACATCATTTTGTACAACTTGCGTTGTCATCATCATCATCATCATCATCATCATCATCATCATCATCATCCTTCTTTTTGCTCTTCTTCTTCTTATTATTATTGTTATTATTATTATTATTACATTTGTACTTTTATTCTTTTATATTTGTGCTATCAGTTGGCATTCTTTGAGAATCAAGTGACAATAAGTCTACTCATATATTTACTAATCTCTCAAGTATACAATTCCTATTTCAGTACTATTGCTTTTTTAATGATTTCTTCCTCTGAGATTCAATTATGTTCCTTGTTTGTCAAGAGACTTCAGAGCAGTTCCAAGCACACAACATCTTAATTTAATCATCTTCCTTTACCAAACTTGCATCAGTCTGCTGGAAAATTTCTAGATCTTTATTCAGTTACAGTCTTTCCGATTAACTTGTAGTTTGCTGAACCATTTCATCCATTGACAGATTTCTTCACTTTCCATTCTCTAACAGAATTCCGTCGCTTTAATAATATTTGATATTCACTGTAATTTTATCAGACATTTCTGGATAAAATCTTACTGTTTCCAATCGCGCCGTATTTTGGGTGTTTTCATTTTCACGTTGGATTTCCAATTCTCCCGACATTGTGACGAAGCTCTTCGTGACAATGCAAGCACACCAGTAATGATGTACCGACATATTTCACTAGATTTTCTGCTCTGTAAATCTAGATATTTATACAGTTCTTATTTCCTTTTTAATGTTTTTCCTATAATGGACAGAGCCACTATCTGACATGTTTTTTTTTTGTGTCTGAAGACGTATTCTTGTATCTTGTTTGGATTTGGCGTTCTGTTGGAATTGTACGATTGCTGTTCTTTAGGTCAGTTTCTATGTTGTGCTTTTCTCATTGGTCGACAGTATTATTCTTATCTTTTTGCCCAGTTGTCGTTATCCAATGTTTTATTATTATAATAATTATCGTCAGTGGATTCGCTAATAAAAGTCGTACTTTCTTCATTTATCTTCCTATTATTGCGTTTATTGAATGTGTAACGATGTAGTAATATGTTTTCCTTCACTTAAGTACGGCACAGATCACGGATATGTATTATGTGCAATCTGAAAGAAAATTGTAGGGTGGGTTTCCGACGGCTTTCAACTAATGAACAGAATTAGGATTCGGAATAATGGATATAACAACGAAAAAAAAAAGGGGGAAGATGTATGAGAATTCATAAAAATGTAAATACACTAATTGATTTTTTTTTTTGCTTGGGTTCTCTCTTGTTGTCAGCAGATAATTGTCCCTTAAATGAAAACATCGTCAAGGAAGACAGTTGGAGCAAAGCAGTTAGAAATGTGAATGAGGCTGGGTGACAGGAAAAGTCAAAGAAAGATTAATAATTGGTATTAGCCGAATAATGAGTGCGCATGGCCAAGAGAAATGATTGCGACTCGTGAGATCGAAAAGAAAAAAAAATAACAATAAATAAAAATAATGTATAATACATACAAAAAAAAACAGAAAAAAAAGACAAAGATAAAACCAAAGAAAAAGAAAATAATTTGGAAAATAATTTGGAAAAAGTAGGAAAGAAAGACATTCGAATTACGGAAGAAAGGAATTCAAATTGGAGAAAAATATAAACAAACATCATAAGATAATAAGAATATGAAAAAAAAAATAAAAGCAAAAAAAAGACAAAACGTATCGAGGGAAAAGCAAGAATGAAGAAATCAAAAGAAAAGAAAAATGGAGAAAATCAAATAAGTAAATTCGGAAAAGATGAACATATGATGATAAAAAAATAGGTTTTAATGTAAAAAGACGTCGAATAAACAATGAAGGATGAAAAAAAAAATTAATGAAGCATTAGGAGAGAAAACAGTTAATAAAAATGAAAATGAAGAATGAAATAAGCCGATAAGAACGAAAAGGCAAAAAGAAAGAGAAAATGAATAAAGAAAGAATGGGTGAAAGAATGAATGAAAGAAAGAAAATAAAAAGAAAGAAGAAATAATGAAAGAAGGAAAGAAGTACGAAAGTTGGATAAAGAAGAAGAGAGCTAAAACGAAACACACAAAAACGGATGTAGTATAAAGGAAAGGAGGAATAAAAGCAAGACAGAAAGAAGGAAATACTATGACGAAAATGAGAAATAAATATATAGGAAATTGCGAAAGAAATAAGCGAGAAGAATGAGATTGAAAGAAAGTATGAGGAACATGCAAGATACGGGGACAATACTAATAAGAGCTGAAACATTAAATACATTGAACGAAGAAAAAGGGAAAAGAAGAGATACTAAAATAAATGAGAAAAAAGAGAGAAGTTCTTTTTTTAAATAAATAAAAGCGAAGCTGTAGCTGGAGTTACATTTATTTTAAAAGGATAAACAAAGGACGGAAGGAAAGAACGAACGAAGATAGATAGATAGATAGATAGATAGATAGATAGATAGATAGATTCACACTTATAGGTAGGTTGGGTTATAAACAACATAAAAAATAATGCGTAAGTGAAGACTGAAGTAGAAAGTAGATATGAAAGTATCTTACATTGATACCAAATCTTTTAGAACGTGATATTAAAGAAAGCGCAAGTTAACATTTAAGCTGCAGAAATAAAAAAAAAGTAGGAAATATGATAAACGAATGAAAAAATAAAGAATTACGGAAAGAAAAATAAAAGAATGATAAAAAAGAAATATAAGAATTGAAGGAAAGGGAAATGAAAAAAAAAAGAATATTTTTCGTCGGAAAGAAGGTGAGAAACAAGAAAATATGTCGTAATTATGAAGACCCCAATATTGTTCGTTGCAGAATTGTAGAAATCAGGAAAAGTTGCAGATGAAGAAAATCAGATGTAATGAAAACGGCAGGTGTAATGTACTTGGTGACGTCGGAAACGGTGGTAGAAATGCAGATAATTTTCCAAAAATAAAGTTTTTAAAATCTGCATTCAATAGCTAAAAAGAAATACTTGTAAAAGTATGATATATTTAAAAGATATATAAAGAACTGATTATTAATATTAAAACTAAGAAATCAGGATCAGCTTAAAAGAAAAGACACCGACAGCATGAATAAGAATCCCCCAAAATTCTATATGTGTAATTATACAGAACACCAACAAATTATACAAGTTTTTTTTTTTTTTTTAATATTTCTTCACTCATTCATGTTATAAAGGCTTTATCATTTTTGAAATTCAAAGTTCAGAAATGTGAGAAATAATTTTGCACTTGAAGTGTTTTTTTTTAGGATCCCGGTGAAACCTTTTCGCAGTGTTTAAAAATTATTTGCCTAGAGAAATGAACGGAAAATAAGATACCATGAAATATAAATAAGCAAATATTAAAAAAGATAGCGACGTCAATGTTTAAAGTTATGAGAACATTTTATGTTGATATGGTGTCGCTATACCATGTGAAATATGGTGACACGAACATTGATTCCGATAAAAAAAAAATATTCGCTTCAAAAATTACATTTTACTATATCAGAATATAACGTAATTTGTTGAGAAAAAATACTAGAAAAAATTTTCAAATAGGAGATACCAAATCCAAGGAAATAAAACCGTTTAAATATCTGCGAAGTGTTTTAACAGAGGACAGAAAGCAGGACACCGAAATCAGAAAGACTATTGGAATAGCTAAAGATTATTTCCAAAAGCTAAGCTAAGTATTAAGAAACGAAAAAATTCGAAAGAAACAAAGAAAATAGTACTGAACTGTTATATAATATCAGACTTCTTATATAACAGTGGATACGGGACCATATCCACACAAATCGAGAAGACACCTCAGTTGATAGAAATGTGGTTGTACAGAAGGATGCTGAGAATATTAAAACTGGACATGTGAACAATGACGAAGGTTTATAGAAAATGGAAAAAAATAAAGGCTATTCATATTTAGAAACGAAAAGAGACGGGTCAAATTTCCAGGGCAGATAGTGAGGAAAGATGAATAGAAATTTTGATATTCATCGGCTTTATTTTTAAAGGCAAGGGGTGACAGAAGCAATCAAAGCATCACATACCTAACGAGCTTGAGGAAATTGTTGGCACATCAGGGTTTTAGAGAGTAAAAAGATAAGCTCTACTAAGGATAGGTTATTGTGGAGAGTCATGATCTTCCGCGCCATGAAGGGACAAAGAAGAAGAAGAAGAATATTAAGTCAAGTATTCGCTGCTAGGAGTGACGGAACTAATTTCAACTCGGAACTAATTTCAACTCGATTTAAATCAAAGCTATCAATTTTCGATAACAAAATGCAAATAGTTGGTGTTAATTTCTTTAATTTAGCATTAAACATCTTTAGTCGATAAGAATATTAATGCAAGTATTCGCTGCTAGGAGTGACGGAACTAATTTCAAATCGGAACTAATTTCAACTCGATTTAAAATCAAAGCTATCAATTTCCGATTACAAAATGCAAAGAGTTAGTGTTAATTTCATTAATTTAGCATTAAACATCTTTGGTAGATAAGATAATTCAGAATTCATCGTTTCCTCACTTCACAAACTAGAGAATAGTTAGGAGAATTACTGGTACTTGAATTTGAAGTTGATATAGTATTGGAGTTAGTTAGCTTCGAAAATTTCAGGTGGGAATCAAAAAATATCAGGCGGGGGAGCAAAAAAGGGTTCGGCGGTCGCTGTCAGAAATTAGTTCCTAGTTGAAATTAGTTCTGCATCCCCTCACGTGCATACTTCGATATAGATGATACCTAGGTTTAGAGATGTACCTCTAAAATTAAAGATTTTCCGAGCCGTGAAAATGATATCTCTCAGCTTGCTCTAACATTTTCACGGTAAAAAAAAAAAAAAAATAATATTAGTTTGACAATGAATACCTCAAGGAAAAGAAAGAAAATCAAACTATTATCCTTTCATCATTATGACACTGACTTCTTTCTGGTTTCTTATAAACAATTGATCTATTTCCTTGAACGTCTATAGGGTCTCAAGTTCATTTCAGATCTCAACTGTAACTCATAAATTTATCATTAAAGATGCTGGAAAACGTGCTGTTACTCCAGGGACTACACATGACTCTTTCTGACGTGTTTTATTATTACATCAGTCAAATTGCTGCCATATCTGGGTTGGAATTTCTCAATACTACGCGTGAATACGTGATAGAGTTCATATAGTTTAGTCTTAAGGGAAGTCCTATTCTCCAAACTGCTACCCCTTCCGTACAGTCGCAACGTCGCAAGCCTATATTCCAGAAGGAAGGAGATAATTCTTTGTTTATAAGAAGTGCTACTTTGCAATAATGTTTCCCTAAATGTTAACCTCATCAAGTCAAGATTAAGTCACTTTTTAGCCTACATGTCCTCATAAACTTCACTTCTTACTACATTCTCTGTCATTCACATCACCTCATACAGAAAAGCCATCTAACATTAGCATTTTAACTTGAGGGGATTTTGAATCGTGTTTGGGTAAAATTTAGTATAAAATAGAAAGAGTAAAGCAAAGATTAAATAGCAATTCAGCTTCGCATTTTCTAACTTTTCTTTTCTCTTAGTACATTGCTTAGTGTCTGAGAGGCATCTTCAGCTTTTACTGTTACATTTATTCTTTAGTTGCGTTTATCTGCGTGACGTTGACGTGTCCAGTACGCAATAATTCCTTAAGCTGTTTCTTTTGCTCCCAAACATGTGTTCTGCTTTCTTACAATTAATACAATAATTGACGATTTAACTTCATATTTTAATTCTGTCATTCTTGCCAAACAACCTAATTCCTTGTGTTCTGCAGGTTTTCAAAAATTATAAAAAAAAAAACAACATTAAAATTACAGATGACGACTAAAAAAATCTTTACTAATCTTGCTATTTTTTAGTATCTATTTTTCTGAGATGAGGTATTATGTACACTATTTACATTATTCGGAATGTTGTCCTCATCTTTGTCACCATATTTATTACAACGTATCGGCCGTTGTAGGCTCCGGCCTTCTTCAGTTAGTTGGAATGTCGAACTGAACCTTTTATTTCGCTCAATGGAGTAGACTGTTCTAGATCCACGTGCCATGTTTAATGGATTTCAGTTATCAATTATCTCCTGTTAATTCCCCTCTCCATCTTCTCCGCTAACTTAACCGGGTATTGAACTCACACTCTTGGTGTCTTGTCACGGGATCTAACCAACGCCTTTATCCACTGTGCCATGTGTTCTTGATAACTGACATCCAGTAAACATGTCACGTGGAACTAGAACAGTCTACCCCAGTGAACGAAATAAAGGGTTCAGTTCGATATTCCAACTAACTGAAGAAGGCCGGAGCGTACAACGGCCGACACGTTGTAATAGACATGACGACAAAGATGAGCACAATAGTCCGAATAATGTAAATAGTGTTAGTAGTCTTTTAATAAAATAAATACAACTTTAAACAAAACATTGACAACAAAAGAATTTTCCGTCTCGAAAGACAAAGAATGTGCATTATGGTAATGTGAATGCAACATTCTGAAAACCTTGCAAACCAAATTTACTTTGCGGAAAGATTCTATATAAATACATAAGTTGTAGCATATAAAACTAAAAACAAACAGTGGACAGCTCATTGGCCAATATATTAGACCTGCTTTTACAGATGAGAAGAAAATGAAATAACGAAATTTTCACACACGTAAAACGGATAGAGGTATGCCCAGGTATAAACCCAATAATTAATTTTGAGACTGCTGACATGGTGCTTATGGCGAGACTCAGAAAGTATTTTGAAAGAACTCTAAGACATGGCATTAAAGGAAAGCAAAAAAAAAAGAAGTAACTAAGTATGAACGTAAAAATACAGAACGCTAGTTTGTCAGCAAAAGAAACAGCCTAACTAGTGACCAACGTATTGGAAATGTCAATGTCACGCAGTTAAAAAACTTTAACTATTTGAGAATTGTAGTAGTTACTGACCAAAATGTGACCGAAAGGTGCAGAGAATAGTGAGATATGACTTTCTAACACTAAGCAATATATTAAAAGAGATAACATATTACAAAAAAGACATTAAACTTCTATGTAATATCGATTTTCCTATATGGCAGTGAATGCTGGCAATTTCCTCACACCTAATGTAATAACTTGAAGGGACTCAGATGTGGCCTGCTGAAGAATGTTGAATACATCGGGGGTGGGGGGGCATACAATTTGAGCAACGTGAGAATTCTCTTGTAAAATACGAATTACCAGGAACCGTATACTTACAGTAAAAAAGAGACAATTTCTGAGATATGATTTATCATTATTTACATTACTTACATTTCAAATATAGTATTCCATTTTGTTATTGTTATCACGACGTTTCGTCGTTATGAAATTCGACCTTCATCAGGTGTATGTCGATCCGATTAACACGGCGAGTGTACGGGAAATACCCCTGTAGATTAAATAAAGTGTACACTTAAGATTTCGCTGTAAGTTACCCGGATCGAGATACACACGATGATAACAATAAGGAAAATGAGAGCAATAGTGCGCATGTACATTGTCTAATCAGAAATCAACAGTTGAAATATCCGGGACACGTAATCAGTAATATGATCTTAAAAGAAACGGAATGCAATATAAACAACGAGTAACTAACTTAACGAGTTTAAGTGAAAAGATAGTAGAACATGGACACAAACGGACGGTCAAGCGTGAAAAGCTAGTTAAATCCACAGAAGAACGGAAGTTAAGGAGATCCATTTACTTCTCATAATGATGAGCCTACACAAGCTCTGTGATAAATCTTGATATCATCAAACATTTTTGCCTATATGTTTCAGTGTAAAAATAAGATGTCCATGCAAATGGTACCGATTCTTGACCTTTCATCCGCTTCATATATTAGCTTGAGTTTTAAATAAGTCTGCATTTCTGTGAACCAGTTCTAGTGGTGAATGTATCTTTCTAATTAAGCTTTCATTCAGTATATCATAACAGTCGATTAGGTTACAACCAAAAATGATAAAAGAAAAGCAGTGGGTTAACACGGACAAGCCAACTCCAAAATTAAGCTTCACAGATGCAAGATAGATGAATGAGTTTGTATGGATCTTCAGTGTTACACATTTAAAGTTCTGAAAGTAACGAAACACTAGATTCACATTTTCAATTCTAGTAATTAGAAAGTGTCCATTAAACTTTAGTCGTTAAACATCCTGCGCTCATCAAATGAGAAAAAATATCCTTCATGATAACGCAAGGCTGCATACAAAAAGAAGATAAAGGAAAACAACTGCTAATCAAATTGATCTGTTTTAACTCACCAGTTATATTCACCACACTTCGCGCCAACCGATTATAACATTTTTTGGATCGCTGAAATGCGCTTTGATGTGGAAATATTTCTCTTATGAAAACTAGATTCAAAGGTTCGTCGAAAACATTTTCATAGCAAATACTGTGGACTTTTACCCAAATAGTATCTAGAAAATTCCAAATAAATAATGACAACAGTGAATATGTAATTGGATACGATATAATTGTAATTTATTGTTTGATGAATAAATTTGTTGAAGAAACATGGAAATTATTTATGACTTCACCTAATAATATCCGTCTTTCCAATGTATGAGTACAATTTTTTTATCAGATGTACCGAAGATAAATCGGCGAGAATTTCCCGACAATAAACTACCATTGTGGATATATTCGTTTACCAATCAGAATTTAAATATTTGCATGTTAGATATCATGATCACGAGTCCTGTAACCACTTAGGGTGTTAGGAGCACCATAGCAGTTTTGCGTATTGGGCAAAGTAACCAGTCTGGTTTGGAATATACTCTTAGACTAGTCATCAGTCATGGCTATAAGACCCAGTGTATTATTCTACTTACATATTTTACGTGATAATACTCTTGGTGTAGGAATGGCGGAGTAATGTATAACGGCTCGGTTTAGAGAAATCGCAGTGTCGAATTCCTGGCGTGTTTTTGTTATAAATATTTTCCCAGTTTACGTTTATATGTTCAATTTCTTTTTTCCTTAATGTGCTAAGTTAATTCAAGATTTGTTTAATCGTGGCTCTTCACAACTTCTCTTTGTCCTTCCTTCATGAAACATTTTAATCTTTCATATTCTTTATCGCTGACCTGTCATCCATTTAAACAAACCCGGTAAAACGGTTACTAGCTGTTTCAGCCATTCCACTTCTTCACAGTATGTTCTGTGTATTTTATATTCTCTGGGTGCACTATGCGCATATTGTGTTCCAGAAATATAACTTCTCTGGTTCTGATTGCAATTATAGGTTTCCAAGATGAACCTTCTTCGGAGACATTGCACTTTTCAGTCTTAAATCAGAAAATGACAAGCATCTGGACATCAGATGGAATAACGGTTACTCTTAAGACTCGTATGTGTTCCCTAATATAAATCAATAAACGATCCGCTAACCACTCATTTTCAAACTAGGCGGTAAAAGCAAGATGTCTTTCTTTATAAGGTGTTGACGAGTAGACAAGATTATGTCCATCCAGTGTATATGTTAGTTTTATCCTGAAGTCCTGAAGGAATTTAATCAAGAAATTTCAGCTCTTTAACCCTGTGTCTATTCTCTTGTGTATGTTATGTGAATTTTAAATTCTCTATCCCCCACTTTTCGTATAATGTGTTCCAGAAATATAACCTTTCTTTCGATGATGTGATTACTTCGGTGACATCAGACTTTTCAGTCTTAAATCAAAAACTGAATCGCGACGTGACATCAGATTGATTAGCGATTAATCTTAAAACTCTTATGTTTTTTCTCCAAAAAATAAGTCGTTAACCTCTTCGATGGAAAAGTAATGACGTTGGTCATTATAAATATCAGCTTGAAAAGTGAGATGTGTTTCTCATTAAGATGAATATATGTTGACGAGTAGATAGGATTATGTCCATCCAGTGTAGATGTTGGTTTTATCCTGACGTCCTGCAGACATTCAATCAAAGTATCCGAGCTTTAGCTTGATGGCTATCATCACTTTCACGGAAATTTGATTCTGTTCAGATGGTAATGCGAGCTGCTTCCCAACGTATATATTTAACAGGGAGAAATAAATAAAAGCCTTAACTCAAAACCACTCACGTTATCACCCGAATTTTACTGTGATACGAACTTTACAATGTTTTCTGGTAAGCAATTCGAAGTCAATTTGTTTTACGATGACATCATATCGAACACATAATGAATCGAAAACATGATTTGTCGATAAATCTAGACAATATTAATTATCACGCTGACAAGATTTTTTTTCGGTCGATGTAAAATATTTTGTTATTTGTAGACCTAGTCGTTATTCTGTTGAAGAGTAATAATATTGAGTAACTAAACAGAGTAGAAAGGACTAAACATAAGTAAACAGAATCTATGGACGAAAGCAAAGTAGATTTAAAGGGAGGAAAATGTCTGACCTGGAACTGTTGACGTCATAAGCAAGCAGGTAGAAAAATTAACTTACAACAGGCGAAAGAAAAAGGTGACAAAGAATTCAAACAGGCATCAGAATAGCGTGAAATACCTTCAAGAAATTAAGCAAAGAATTAAGAAAAACGAAACCTTCGTTAGAAACAAAATGATCTGAAATGCTTGTGGTGTCTGTCTCCCGATATAGCAGACATGTTAACAAAACATAGTCTAAATGAGCCAGAGGGGAAGTTTTGAAGAAAAATTCATCAGAATCAAAGTGAAGAGTTCTGAAATGCCTTGTCATTTCTTCCCTCAGATATGCCAGTGACACTGAGAAAACCATAGTCTAAACATTTGACCAAATAGGAAGTTATAAAGAAAAAGCGAAGTAAAAATGACATATGCTTAATAAAATAAAGACAAAAACCTCTGGACCGCATTATTTACACATAAAACTTGGGGAATTTCATATCGAGAGAACATATTGAAGGAAGAAGAGATAGAGCGAAACAGCGTGTAAAATATGTAAGAGATTGCAGAGCGGGGAGACAGAGGAAAGACAAAGAGAGAAATATTGCTTCGAACTAAAAGGCATGTAAAATTATGGAGGGCCAAGATCAATCGTATCTCAAAAGCAATTTCTAAGGTAAACAGATCCTTAGAAACTTTTCGAGAGAAAGTAAAAATAAAGAAAATATTTCAGTGGGCGGTTGGAAAAACAATCAAAACAGTTAAAGAACGACAGTTGCCTCTTCGATTGTATAGACGGATCGTGGAAGGGAAAAAAATAAACGCTAAAAATAAACGGAACATGTAAACTGTGTTGAGCTTAAACATTTTTCCATTATTTAAAAATGAAATTGAAACAAACCTATTAGTAAAGTTAGTATAAAATCTTGCATAATGCTCCCTAACATACGTTTGCCATTTTTTTTTAGTTTAATTAAATATGGCGGATCAAACTAAACATGATAAAATTGCCGCATTGAAAATGACTAATACGAAGAATATTCACGTGATAGAATAGTTGAATATTTGCAGAAAATAACTGTTTTTGTGTGTGGAAAAGCGTTTCAAGAGGAGCAAACAAACTTGACAAATACAATTCCTAGGAAAAACCGATCAGTTCGTGCCATAATAGTCAAGACGAAGATCCCGAACACACGACCAATTTAAGGCATAAATAGTATAAGACATATTTTCGTGAATAATTTGGACAAGTCAATTTGGCATCCATCAAACCCTGATTTATACCTATGAACTTTAAGTTATGACACATATTGTTGAGTGATTTTTTCACGTATATTACTCTCATGTATGTGAGACCTGAAAAAAAATCTCATGACGTGTTACAATTTAAGCAAAGCGGCGGTGAAGAACTCATTCACTTTATACGAGAAGAGATTAAGGGATCTGTTGAAAGCAAAGGCTAGGTATTTTGATTCGTAAATATATGTAAAACATTGACATTAAATATAAATTTCCATTAAACAAAGCCTAAAACTTCACATGTTATGAAGAAATGTATCATGCATAATATATATATATATATATATATATATATATATATATATATATATATATATATATGTTTGTGTGTGTGTGTGTGTGTGAGTATGTGTATGTATGCATGTATGTGTGCAGTAATTCTAAAAATAAACAAAATATTCAAATTTGCTACAGGAAATGTAAAAGATGACCTAACCTGAAATATTCAGACGAAAACATACATAACTAGATAGTCATTTCCAAGCTAACCCGCATGCGTGGACGGCTTGCAAATCCTATTTGCAGACGTCTACTCATGCTAAGCGGATCTAGAGTTACATTTTCTAGGAGAGAAAGTAAAATCTAGTATGACGAACAGCATGAACAGTTTCGTTGACTTGTGTTTTCGTGAGAAACAAAGACATTGACAGTTTCTACGCAATTTCAGTTACAAATTTTATGTCAAGCCGTCGTTTGGTTTTCAGAAACTTTCCAACCGTGGGCGACGTTAGGATTGCTCCCCATTAGGGAGACCACATACAGAAGTTATCTCCCTGACAAATCGGCCATGTTTGATGCGCTTCTCGTGGTTGGAAAGCGAACTTACTATCTACTCGTTCTCACTCCCGCGTACATAGATACTTAGACACACACACACACACACACACACACACACACACACACACACACACACACACACACACACACATATATACATACATACATATATATATATATATATATATATATATATATATATATATATATATATATATAAAGAGAAAGAAATTAAGGGGCGATTGTGAATAATCATGATTTATCGCGTGCTTGAACTGGCTACTAATGTTCTGGATAGATGTCATGACTCATGTGGGCACAGTCCGTTAATATTAGTAGACGCAGATGAGTCACACGACGGAATATGTGAAGACCTGGCACGATATTAATCGTTTTTTTTTAACTCTCCGTCACCGTCATATTGTAACGGCCAGGGTTCGAATCTCGGTAGTTGATGCACGTTGTTGATGAGTTCATAAAATAGGAAGAAACGGCCGCCCAGTTGATGTTTCTTCTTGACACGCATGATGGTATATGTTATATATATATATATATATATATATATATATATATATATATATGCACAAATGATGGCTATCAAGAATGATCATCACTGACAAAAATTAATCTATCCAGATTTGTAAATTCCATTTTTCTTTCAAATAGGCAGTTTGCCAACGAAGGACTTGCTATTTAACCCTTAGCTCAGGCTGGGGACCTAAATATGGATTCATGCTGTTGTAAAATGAATGTAACCAACGACAGAAATTCGAACTTGAATTGTCGATTTCTCCAACCTCTATGCCACCCATATATCTCTGCATACATACGCACATAGGTAAATGCATGCATAAATAAGTATGCAGATATATCTATATATAAACAAATGGGCCTGTGGACTCTCTCTCTCTCTCTCTCTCTCTCTATATATATATATATATATATATATATATATATATATATATATATAGCCTTTCACCCTAAACAAGGCGAGAGTGCAAGAGCTTACAGGGGGTAGAGAACAAGAGTTTAGGGAGAAGATAAAGAGAAGGACGGCGAAGAGGATCAAGACAGCAGAATATGTCGATTGACATTACACTTGAATATTTGAAGATTATAGTTACTAGGGAAGCAAGTAAGAGAAAGAGAATTCCACAGACGGGAAATGCGAGAGAAGAAACTGTTTGAGTAGAAGAGACGATTATATTTAATCGTTTCGACAGCGAAAGAATGGGACCGAGATGCCAACCGAGTAGCTCGCTTAAATTTATGCAGTCTGGGAACAAGAGAAAGCAACTCGTTGGAACAGTTGCTCTGAAAATACTTATACAAGAGACAGGGGAAAGTCACGGCACGTCTGTGAGAAAGCGACTGTAGACTAGATGCCAGACCAGGACCTATCACATTGCATATCCGTCTCTGTCGAGGACCTTCAGGTTTACAGAGGAGGAACTAGACTTTATATAACAGCAATATTCCATGCAAAGACGCATGGTTGATTTATAGATTTGAAGGTGGGTTCGGATGAGAATAACCTGCTGGCAGGACACAAAAAAAAACAACTTTCCTTGTGGTAGATGGCGCTATTAAGTTTATGTATTGGTTCCACCTCATAATAGGGGACAACTGAGACCAAGCAGGCGCAACGAGGCGCTATTGTGGAGTTAGGCATCAGCAATTCTGATGAGAGGCAGGGAGAATTCTCTGTGGCTGATATATGAGAGCAGTTTCGTTTTGGAAGTTTATAAGACATTTCCTGTCTCAGTCAATTGGATGTACTTTTCGAGACAAGCAGCCAAGTTAGTATTGTCAACGGAGATACCAGAAGAGAACATCAGGTGGTCGTTAATGAAGATTAGGAACAGTGTGGAGCCTTGGGGAACACCGGCATTGGTGAAAAGGAATGATTATATTAAGTCAAATAATCGTCCTGTAATGGCGACAGGCCAAACCCTAACAAATGCTTTAGAGATCTCTAGAGTCACGACTCGAGCTTCTCCGGTATTGTGAAGTGCTTCGTATACGTCAGCAGCAGATCGGGCAAAGCGGAAACCCTATTGTTTGTCGGAGAGCAGATTATGGGAAATAAGGTTCTTAACCATTTCGGCGTTGATTAAAAACTCGCAGACTTTATCGAAGAATGGTAAGGGACTAATAGGACGTTAGTTAAATGGGTCAGACAGGTCTCCAAAGTTCTTATGGACAGGCACATCTTGTGAGAAGCAATATGCCGTTTCAATCATTCGGCAAAGAGTACTTTGCTTTATTGAAGTACAGGCTTGCACTCATTACAAAAAAAGAGACGTCTGTTGTAATCAGACATGTTGTTACGGTACAGAAGTAAATATTGATTCCCGTGGGCAATAGCAGCTGAGCAAGCAGCTGAGAACCAAGGGGAGGAACGTGATTTCACTTTATATTTTATTGCAGGGATGAAATCCCCGATACCAGCTTTTACCCGGGATAAGACTTCAGATGCACATTTTTGGACGGGGAGATTAAAAACAACATTCCAGGGGACATCGTAGAGGATATCCGGGAACGGGTCCCAGTCTGCTCGTTGATAACAGAAAGACGTTCTGTTGGTGGGAGGATCTTTACTGGAGGAGGAGCAGAAAGGGGTGTTAACAGATACGACGGCATGGTCAGACTTGCCAAGAGGACAGAGCTGCATTGAACGACAAGACTCTGGGATGGAAGTAAAACAGACATCAAGCATGAAGGCTTATTGTCAAGGTTACTGGAGAAACTCATAGGAAAATCAACCACTTGTGTTAGAGATTGAAAAGTTAAGTGATTCTATGCAAGTAAGGTCAGTTATTGTGTGTTTAAGCCATTTGGTATGGTCACTTAACACAAATAGGTTTGTAGATGGATGTAGAAAGATGGCATTGTCTATATTATCAGAAATGCAATCGAGTACACCACAGTTTTGGGAGGATGGAGAGCGATAGAGAAAGAAGAGAGAACATAGAATTGAGGAGAGATAGACGAAGACATATGGTCTGGGGATCCAAGTGAGAGTTGCCCAGCATTTGGGAGATGATCCCGTGCGTAAACTCCCAGGCCACGCATGTGGGTCATGGAGTCCGTTCTAAGGAATGAAAGATAACCAGGAACCAAGAAGTCAGTGGATGGGATTGAAGAATTAAGGCCGGTCTTGCAAAGAACTATTATCAGGATACTTCTCAACGATTTACGATTCCACACTGGAGTTTATGGATGTTGAAAAAGGAAATGTTAAATAGTTTTGGTGATTTTTTCAGAGCTGGTTTAGGTTTACTTTTGTGATTGTTTGATGCCATGTTGATTAATATTGGCAATGGAATTGAAAGGCCTAAAGTAATAGTAGCTGACTGTCATCATATGTGATATGGACAGAAAAGGAGCTGGCACAGTCTGAAACATAATGTTGCCTCGAGGTTTCCTCGAGGTTGCCCACCGAAGGTGCATGCAGGGACAACATTCCATGCTCGACATGGTATACAAGCACCCCGATAATATGTAACTGTTGATCAGAGCAGCTTCTCACGACGCTACGCAAGATTTAGGGCTCCTAACTACCAGTCGGGAACAGCAACAAGAGAACTGTCAACCTACTATCCTCAGTATGAAGAGACGTTGCCACAGACAGCACACCACAAGGGATTCATGGCAGCACTTATGCCGAGGCCAGAGAAAAGGAAAATATCCGGGAACTACTTCCTAAACAGGAAACAAGGAATGGGCCTGTATACCTGTTCAAGAAAAGGGGGAGGATTATTGACCGGGCGATGGAAAGCCTATCTACGCTTTTTACACACACACACACACACACACACACACACACACACACACACACACACACACACACACACACACACACAGGAAAAAAGTGCCAAAATGCATTTTTATACGAAGGTAGAAAGACAAAACCACTTCATGGCCGCTACATAAGGTATGGTTAAATTTTCAGTGCTATCATGATAATTTCAAAGATTTCATAATCAGACAACTCAAGAAAAAAATTAGAAAAATGACAATGGGTTAGACTAAAATTCGCTTCATTTTGAGAGAACAATTTTTAAACTAAGTAAGAGCAATCGAAAATAAATAAATGAAATGAACAGGAAGAAAACAGGTTAGAAAATGAACAATTACAATGAGAAGCAAACACACTGGTACACTGGTACACTGGTACACTGGCGACAAAGAAAAGAACATGTGGTGCTTGGCCGAAAGACAAGGTGATAGTGTTTTTCTTTTTTTCTTCATCACCTCCTGATGGCAATTTGCATGTGTCACTATTTTTAGCACCCCCCCCAAGAACGTGGTGGGGGTGGGGGTAGTGGGGAGGTTGGCCATTTACATCGGCGTGAGGTTAGAAATACAAAACCACTTCATTGTTACCCATGGTAAAGTTAAATGTCCGGTGCTAGTATGTTTATTTCAAAGATTTCGTATTCAATCATAGAACTCATGAAACAATTAGAAAAAACGCAAAGGTATATACTAAAATTCCCTTCAATTACAAAGAACAACATTTAAATTAAAAGAATTAGTAGCAGCAATCGAAAATATATTCTATACGTCACTATTTTTAACACCCCCCCCCAAGACCGTGATGAGGAGGGTACTATTTACCTCGGCAGGAGGGGTGAAAGACAAAACCACTTCATGACAGTTACTCACGATATGGGGTGCAAAAGTAGGTATACAATTATGAGAACAAAAACTTGCATTGTATATATTATACAAACATATAAATAATAATGTCTCCAAGTACTGTTTAAATATTCATTTATGCTTCTCGGCCATTAAAGTACCACTTTAACTGCAAAATATTTATTTTTATTTTTTATTAAAAAATAAAGGAAATAATAATTGTATTATAATAAAACTTCTGAAAATAAAAATATTAAAAATGATTTTAAAGAATTTTAGTATAAAATGAATACTATAACCACTATTATATTCTGGTAATACATGTATAATACTTATTGTATAAGTACATTTGCAGCCCGATATATGAAGGATTTTCATTAAGACGGATTATATATATATTTGTTTCATTATGACGGATCCATGTCGACAGTAAATAAATCAATGTTATTCGTGAACATTTATTTATTTCTCTATTGGGTCCTGTTGTTTAAGTCATGGCAATTATGTGTGAAAATTATCCGGCAAATCTGAAAGAAAAAGAAACAACTCATTAGACGCTTAAACTTAATTCACATTAAAATCGGTTCAAGTTATCGGAACACCCTAATGTGTATGTGTATGTGTGTGTGTGTGTGTGTTTGTGCCTGCGTCTGTGTGTCTGTATGTGTCTCCGTGTGCCTCTGTGTGTGTATGTATGTGTGTGTAATGTCGTGTGTATCTGTGTATTGTTTATCATTATTTTCACCATAAACACTTGTCACATAAATTCGCACTTTTCTGGCAAGCTCCCAAAAACTCTTCTGAAAGGACACTTCCTTGACGACGTTTATTGTGTACGAAAAGTTAATGTTTTCGCTTCCAACATATTACAGACATATAAATTGAGGAGACAAAACCCTAGTGACCAAAAAAAAAATAAATAAATAAGTGAATAAGCTAAAGTAATTCTAAGAATTTCATTCATTTGAT
>CAHIKZ030001713.1:1425000-1430000 GCA_903632075.3 Acanthosepion pharaonis
ATATATATCAGTTTTGTATATAAAAATATATATATATATATATATCAGCTTTGTGTATATATATATATATGTATATATATATATATATAGATCAGTTTTCAATGTATATATATACATATATATATCAGCTTTTGTGTATATATATATATATATATATATATATATATATATATATATATATATATATATATCAGCTTTTTGTGTATATATATACATCTATATATATCAGCTTTGTGTATATATATATATATATATATATATATATATATATATATATATATATATATATATAACAATAATCATCAGCTGAAATCGATAGTCCGAGAGTTCGATATAGCATCAAAGGAATCAATATAAGGCCACTGCATTAATCTGCCACAAAGGTCTTGAAATTCAGATTTCATTAAATCAGCCATTATTGATTGTTTCAATGTCTGGGTTTTCCCTTTTATCATTTGTGTTCAGACATGGCGTTAAATGCAGCCAGGCTTTTCTTTAAAGTAACGCGTGAATGCATAGAGATTGGATACATATTTTAGGTAGACTGACTGGGAAAAGTCAGCACAAAATCGGATGGGATGAAAAGATGATATTGTTTTGGAGAAAAGGCAACAGGGTAACTAAATTAAATAATATTCATCGGACGGTATAATCAAATTTGACATAAATAAGTTTAATACATGAATGACATTGATCCTCACACGGTGTTTTGGCATTCTCTCGTGTGAAACGAAGTAAATCTCATTGACTGTCTGCTGTGGCACGGTATACCGTATTTGACAGCATATAAGACATCCCGACCGTGAAAGAACTACGAAATTGCTATACATTCCCTCTTATATGCTACGGGCAGGTGTAACGCAAGCTAATAGTTATCCCCAAAGATAATTTAGTCATTTTATTAAATTTATCATAGATGATCACATCTTCCTAGATTGCAACCATAATAGAATTTTTCTTCAGATGCATTTTTTTTTAATATTAGTGCTGAGATTTAGTTCTCGAAACTTCAACTGCTGAAGGCGCTAGAGGGCGTCATATCGGCTGTGCTAAAATCACCACCAACTACGATGAAGATTTTGTGATTTGTTTTATCTACTGAAAGCGTAGCTGACAAAGGCAGACCAGATTTAAAAACTTTATTGTAAACATTACCGGCGAACTCCATCAATACCAGCGGATACATCATAATTAAACATACCGCCGCACACTCATAGATTTAACCAACCGGTTTCAGAAACAAGAAGCATAACTAAAAGATAATAGTGATAACAGTAAAAACATAAAATTCGGTAGGCAAAATTTGTCTATCGTACTACGCCACGAAGCAATACAGTAGGATAATTCAAATGTTTGATTTCTTCAGCTCTTCTGATAACTTGGTTTTTATATACAGTGATACTTTCTACTGTAGCAAAAGCACTTATGCAATGTTTTATAATGTACTGATAGATTAAAATCAGATGCTTAATTAAACTAAAACATATTTTTATGCTCTTCTGAAATATGACTATATCTAATATGGCCGCGTGTTTTATACAATTGAATACGGTTAGTTGGTTTAGCAGATTCATACACTAGAATATCTAGCTTAGTGTCACATGGCTGTTCCCTAAATGTAACCTTTTGCCAGGCATGGAAATTAGTACTTGATCTTTTAATCCTGACTAAAATACATTGTTTCTCTTAATCCTTTGATCCCTGCGTTCCTAAACAATTTATCCCTTCTGCCTGAGATCCTCAGTCAAAATTCGCAGATAATTGGTAAGTAATGTTTTACAGTAGATAGAAAAATAGTTACAAAAATATAATCATTATACTTAGCAAGAAGAGAGTATAATTGTATGCCTTCGCTTTATAAGCAGAATTCTTCATGCTAAAATCATCTTTTTTTAATTTAAACACATTCATAAAAAAATATAAAAAGGAACTGACATGTTGGTATCGTTCGATGACATCTGAATATTGTGACCTTTCTGAATGATCCTTTAAAATAAGACAACCAATAGCAAAACACGACATAAGTTTTGGCCCACCGTTCAACCGATGGCTGGGCATTAAGTCATTTTTCTTTACCACTGGAAAAGATGTGGTCATGGCTGAAAGTGTTAATGTTAAAATAAAAACTGAAGCCATAAATTGTTATTGATCTTCAAAGCAAGTACACATCCCATGAGAAAAAAAAAAGCATAATATAACTTTCCTCACAAAATTTGGAACAAAGGAAAGAAGCTAGTTCCACGGACCATTAACAATTATGTACGTTCGATTCCTGAAGTTTGCTTATGTATTGCAACATTTTCCCTTATAGGGATGCGAGAAATACCTCTGAATAAGTGAGTAAAATCAGAAGTGAAATAATATGTTTATAAACAATTGCCATACGAATGCGTCACTCAAGGTAGCGAATTAGTGAATAAGCTTTGTAAGTGTGAACAAGGAGGGAGTATGACGTGCATATTATAATGAATATATAAGACAAATGAAGGTTAACCTAAGAAGCAAATAAAAATATACCAATCAGATACGCATCCTTTTCGTATCTTGTCCACAATGAAATTGTTCTTCCAAAGAAGCAATCCGAGTAGAACTTCTTCCTTACAAATGAAATATGAAGAGTATGAAAATCATTCGACTCAGGTTATGTGGCCTGTCGGTTCCTAGCTGTGAATGTTTGAACTGATGGAAGCAAAGATCATAGTTCTCTCGAACAAGCTGTGATGGAAATAGCGAGAGAATATAAATAGGCAAGCTACAGTTCATCTGTGGGTATTGCGTGGTAACAATGAAAACACATCATCCAAATGACCAGGTACAGATGTTTAAAGTATGTCAGGCTTTGACTTGGCATCCTCAGCCCAAAATGTGTCTGCGATAGTCTATTTTGATAGGTTAATCCGGCTCTTGTAAAGTCAGAGCATCGCAGATGGAGGAAAGGTACTTTCTTGGGTGGTACTACACCCATTTTAGCATTTTAGCAATGTATGGTATATAAATATTCCATTTAAGATAAGAAGGGAACATGGTTTCTCGTGGCAGTTCCAAGAAAGGAACCTTATAGATAGTACAATCAAAACTTTCGCAAGATCTGCCATTCCTCTGTATACTGTTTATACTCAGTTAATAAAATATAAAGGTTTTAAGTTTTCTGTAAATGACTGTATAAAACAAAGTTTACTGGATTGTATTAGTTATATTTTTAGGTATTTTAATAAATGTGTCAGTCACAAAAGAAGACAAAAATAAAATTCTATAAAAGTAATAACACTTTCAACGTATTATCTACAAAATGTATCAAGTGATAAATTTCGCTGGCAGAAAACGTTTTCGAAAGTAAGTGTCTGCCCAAGTGTGGAGCAATTTTTATATAATAAGATGAACGATTTCCTTTGGGTGAGACAGAAAAAAAAAAGATGATAACATACTGGAAATTAGAAAGTCATTTTGGCACAGAATTTGCAGGCCAAAAAGAAGTCTTTGAATGTTTCGAAGAAGAATAAGATGATTTGGCCTTAGATCAGAAGGTCAGCTTTTAACTTCTAGTCTATTTTTCGTTCAGTGGAAGACCTATACGTTCCTTTTGTTCTTAAATTAGAAACTCCATTTTTGTCTTATTTTGATCAGACTAAATCACAAAAGTTACAAACATTTGGGTTACCTATCTAGCTTCTCTTCTTTACCATTCTCTTTATTGAAACGACAATTTACTATCCATTTTAATATATATATATATATATATATATATATATATATAAAGAAAGAAAGAACAGTAAGATATAAATTCCAGTGTTCTTATAGATATTTTTATTTTTGCAAAATAGTGTTCAATGTAAATTATAAATTAATTGATTTAAAATATGTTTTTTCGCTACACAGTTCTAGCCATGTTTCAACAATGAATAATTTTGTAATTAAATTAAAGACATTAGTTCCATTTCATCCTCAAGCGAATTTTACAAAATTAAATTCGGAGCTTTCAGCTTCCATTTTTGAAACATGGTTTGAACTGTGTAGCGAAAAAAAAACATATTTTAAATCAATTAATTCATAATATATATATATATATATATATATATGTATATAATGAAATAGAATTATATTAAACGGAAATACAGATTTATATATATTATATATATATATATATATATATATATATATATATATATATATACAGGAAATACAGATTATTTAATAAGCAATGAATTGCCATGATTTGAATTCAGAGTAATTCCAGTCTACTCTGCTATTTAACCAATAGCTGGGGTGAATCGCCAATTACACACAATCACAGCAAAACCTCTTTCGTTCTTTCTCACAGTTTTCTCTGTCTCTTTCTCTGTCTGTCTCTCCGTCTCCCTCTCTCTCACTCTCTAGCTCCCTTCTCTAACTCTCTCTCCCCTCTCTATCACGCACACACACACACACACTCTCTGTCTGTCTGTCTGTCTGTCTGTCTGTCTCTCTCTCTCTCTCTAAAATATATATATATATATATATATATATATATATATATATATATATATATATATATATATATATATATATATATATGTGTGTAAATGTGTGTTTTAGATAATTCAATTTTATAACAACCTTTTATTATATTTCCAGGACCTGCCATAACATAATGGGCAAGATAATGGAGCGATTACCTATTAGCTTCCGGGGAGGTTTTAGTTTTATGATTTTCCTAGAACGGCTACTCCGCAAGTTAGAGGGTTTACTTTACTATGATATTTAAACATATGGATTGAATACTGTTCCATGGGCATTAGTTTCGAAAGGCACGCAATAGATGCAGCCTTGAAATAACACGCACCACATACACACAGGCGCTCGCACACACTCACATAAACACGCACGCACATATACACGCACGCACACATACAAACGCACACACTTTTTATATATATATATATATATATATATATATATATATATATATATATATATATGTATGTATGAGTGAGTATGTGTGTGTGTCTGTGTGTGTGTGTGTG